>JAFMSR010000003.1:56141098-56152973 GCA_022818135.1 Saxidomus purpurata
GTTCAAAAGATACAGAGCGGACACGGAATCGATAACGGACGTTCTTACCGGCGCTACATTATGTTTTTTTTTTTTTTGTTATTTCTTTTGTTCAATTTAACCCCAAAATGCAGAAAATAACCCCACAACACAAACGGAATGAATGACATCAAAGAGAATATTGTTATGAGAACAATATTCCAAACCCCATAATGCAGCTCTGGAATGTACGGACAGACGGATGGACGGACAGACGACCAGGGGCATAACATCATACGTCCCTTCGGGCGGCGTATAACAAAACGAATGATCTGTTACCATCTAATATAAAATCCCTTATTTACGGAATCCTAATCGGGCCAAATTCGTACTGCCGTACTTCCTAATCTCTATTTGATTTTGGATCATCTAATTGTTCATATAGTCTGTAGTTGCTATTTTATTTACATTCAATGGATCATTCATAAACTCACCTGGACATTCTACATTCACAGAGTTTGTCCCTTCCGGACTTTTTAATGTCTTATCATTCACGGAGCCTGTTGCTATTTGATTTTGGATCATCTGAGTGTTCATATAGCCTGCAGCTGCTTTTTTATGTTCATTCAATGTATCATTCATAAACTCACCTGAACATTCTACATTCACAGAGTGTGTCCCTTCCGGACTTTTTAATGTCTTATCATTCACGGAGCCTGTTGCTATTTGATTTTGGATCATCTGAGTGTTCATATAGCCTGCAGTTGCTATTTCATGTTCATTCAATCGATCATTTATAAAATCACCTGAACTTTCTACATTCACATATTCTCTCCCTTCCGGACTTTTTAATGTCTTATCACTCACGGAGCCTGTTGCGATTTGATTTTGGATCATCTTATTGTTCATATAGTCTGCAGCTGCTATTTTTTCATTTTCATTCAATGGATCATTCATAAAATCACCTGAACATTCTACATTGACAGATTTTGTCCCTTCCGGACTTTTTAATGTCTTATCATTCACGGAGCCTGTTGCTTTTTCATTTTGGATAATCTGATTGTTCATATAGTCTGCAGTTGTTATTTTATTTACATTCAATGGATCATTCATAAAATCACCTGAACATTCTACATTGACAGATTTTGTGCCTTCCGGTCTTCCTAATGTCTTATCATTCACGGAGAGTGTTGCTTTTTCATTTTGGATCATCAGAGTGTTCATATAGTCTGCAGCTGTTATTTTATGTTCATTCAATGGATCATTCATAAAATCACCTGACCTTTCTACATTCATAGATTCTGCCCCTTCTGGACTTTTTAATGTCTTATCATTCACGGAGCCTGTTGCTATTTCATTTTGGATCATCCGAGTGTTCATATAACCTGCAGCTGTGGCTATCTCACTTTCTCTCATATGATCATTCCTGTCACTTGAAACAATGAATGGTGCATCAAATGTGTAAATTGTATCATTGTATTCTACAGTCATGTTTTACTCCCCTGGTTCTTTTATACAAACTAGGCAAAGATCTATTCCAGCTGCAAACACTTCTCCTGATTTGAACCATGTGAACTTAACCACTCCTGCATTATGCTCCTTTGTGATAACACCAATAATAAGGGAATAATCTTCTGTTCCAAATATCTCATCTGGACCATGTAATATCAAATGTGCCGAATCTAACCGTTCTTTCTGAGGGAATGTATAAATTCCATTAATGTCTCTGTCTAAGAATAAATTATCACCAATTGAAATTGAGGTCACTGCAAATCCATCTTCAAATGGGGTGTAATCTGCCTGAGGAGGTTTTTCTGAGAGTCTTTCACAGTCATGCATAAACTGACAACTTAACGAACATATCTGTCCACTGTATGAAGACATTGTATCACGTGTGTATTTGACAATAATCTTTTGTGGAACTTTTTTATTCATTAATAGTATGCCAGTTTCATTTCCTTGTATGTGAGACTCCTGTTCAGGCATATCTGCCAAGTTACTATTATAGCTACATTGAGGATCAACAACAGATTTAGACTTAGATATCGAAACAGTGATTTCATCATTTCCACTAATGCTTGTTGTCTGTTCAGATTCTTTTTCCTTTGTCTTTATGTACAGATAAAACTGTGACGAGTAAAGTCCATTACATTTTAGGAAGTCTTGGAAACTGCAGTCCTTACCATTTCTTGTTTTAAAATTTGGAATTTCTGTTCCATCGAAATGTGACAAACTAACTTCCATGTCACTTAGCAATCCATGCTGACTTCTCCCTGCCGGGAAAAACAAATCTTTTCCTAATGAAATTAGAGATTCAACTGTCTGAGTTTCACTAATGTCATAAGAAAAAATTCTAGTACCACCACCTTGCTTATTCTTCACTTGTTTGTACGAGCCTTTGCTAAAATGTAACCAACCAAAGTGTAACTTGTATTCTTTGTGGCGGCCACCTTTATCACTCCTTGTGTTAGATTCTGTTTCTTTACCACTGTTTGTGGCGGACTCTGCTGAGTTTCCAGCCTGTAATATAAAGACATTTATAAAAGCAAGCGTTAGCCATGTGTTTACTTTATCACTCTGTCTAAGTGCATGCTCAGTAACATCAACAAGACACAAACAGGTCACAACAAAACAAAGCTTGCCATTAAACTTTGCCGAGGTGAAACTATTTTAACAATGTTAAGGTGTTATATACTGTTTCAGAGTAAGACTATAAATTATGTTTTTATGCTTTGACTGATAACATATCTTTTATTTAAGACTTTAAACTTGGTTACATTGAATATGACACAACCAGTTTTTATTTAGAATAGTAAATTATGGGCAAAACAAAAGTATTATAAACATTTCTTTGCATTATATGATATCAGGAAAAGATGGGTCACCAAAGGCAGTGTATGAGGTCATGTATGATAATGAGGAAACTATAACTGAAGTGGATAATTTGATTACTGACTTGAAGGATAGTTTGTTAAAGTTTTTGGAAGGTAATTACCTGATTTAATAAATGACAAATCAAAATATCTCCTTAATGTATATGTTCTAACAACATCCTAAGTTATTATATGTGGAAAAGAAAGTATGCTACTTGATATAGTTACAATTCTTATATATAAGACACTGTGTTTGATACTATTAATTAAGGGTTCACAGATGATAGGAAAACTGACTTTTGACTCGGACTAAACAACTTACCTAGATTCCTCTTTAATAAGCATGAGACATTTTATGTAAAGAAATAGTTGTATTCTCATGTATATAAAGGCAAGCGCAAGAATTATTATTTTCACCACACATTTCTTTTTCTTTTTTGTTAACACCTTATACATGATTATCTGAAAATTCATCTTTATAAATAATAGAAGAATGATTTATTAACATTTAGTAACTGTTGACAATTTGCTTTCAGACTAGAGTACAGATAGTTCATGAGATTTCTCACACCACTCCACATGATGAGTATATACAGTCAGCATCAGGAGTACAGACTGTACAACAATCCACATATAGACAGATTCTAGACCAGTCTACATCAGAATTATTGTATCTAAACTAGTGCAATTCAGGAAAATAAAGTGCTAAATGTGCACCATATTAGAGTACAAGCTGCATGCCAGTCTACATTAAGAGTTTAGACTACAATAGTCCACATCTTGGGTATACACACTATTGTTCCAAATCAAGACTCCACACCAGTCTGCATTACAAGTATTTTCCACATCAGGTGTATAGATTCCACACCAGGATTTGCAGAAGATGTTGTAATAACATATCATTTTGTATTGCTCTTTTTTTTCATATAAAATTATGATTTCATACACCAATAGTGACTGACAGATAATATGTTCTTATATACACAATATTTCTTTTTCTTACTTGAAACTTTTACTTGCAAATTGAATCAAATCTTGTATTTTACTCTGAAATAATGAAAGAATCACATAGTACTTTTTTGAGCATTTAATAGATGTTTCAAATATGGCCAAAATTTGTTGTTTTGGATCATACATTATATTTTGGCAGAGTCATTAGATAATCTAATAACAATTTCAGAAAATTGTAAGGTAAAAATCCTACAAAAAGTTGTGCCTATTGTTAAAGTCATTTCGGTTTATTGCTTCCATTTGTAGGAATATGCAGCATTTTGTATATTTACATAGTTTTTGAGGAATATGCAGCATTTTGTATATTTACATAGTTTTAAAGGTTTAAAGTTATTTGAATATCAGACAATACTTTATAAAAAGAATGCTGTTACATTAGCACTGATATATTACCCCTGTCAGACAGCTGAAAATATTTAGTTGAAAAATATAAAAGAGAGGTAATTACAACACCATATTTAATTAGAAATTCTTTATTGACTTTTTATTCAAATTTTAGTTAAAAGTCAATTGAAAGAGCATAATTATTTTCTCTTATGTAAATACTTTTATCCTATTTCGTGTAGCGTTTAATTTATTTCTTTATCTTGGATGCACAATTAGGCATAATAGGAAGCATTTAGGTTTAACATTGTTTTGATGTTATTTTGTATAATAAATACTGTTTTAAAAATAATACTTTTAATTCAATATGAATTTTCATCCTTTAAATTTTTAGGGGGATCCCTTCAAAGAAATACTAATCTGAGTCATAGGACTTCATCATATGACCTAGTTTAATTGATATCAAATCACTTTGTGAAGTTTCAAAACATGTTTAAACCTACAAAGGTATTCAAGATATTTGAAGGACTTCATCAGACTTAAAAAGGGCATAATTGTAAAAATCTGTAAAAAATCAGAACAGAAATATGGGGAATATTTCCTCAGGTGTAGATGTTGATGGTTAAAACAGATATGGAGTTTCAAGTCAATATCTTTGGTATTTTTAAGATATTGGACTTCATATAAAACTTTGACCAAAAATTGTAAGTTAACAAGGGGCATAAATCTGTCAAAAATCAAAAAAGAGTTATGGGGATTGTTTCCTGAGGTTTAGATGGTGATGGTAAAACATATTTCCAGTTTCAAACCAATACCTTTGATAGTATTTCAGATAATGGACGTAATAAAGAGACTTTAGAGACAGGGTGCGTACCGGTCGGTAAAAAGCATTCTTCTTCTAGCTCAGCAACATTATAAGTAAATTCACTGAGCAATGAAAACAGATTGGATTCCAAACAGATCTACTGTACACAGCTGAGATGTCAGACAAATGGCGTATATTATAGAAGGGAACTAACTATGTATTAATTTAGGATAAAAATTGCTAGGTTCGATGGTGCTAATAATTGACCCGGACCGCGTTTTATGGAATGTCTATGGGTGTATGGAGTTGTGTTAGACAGCGCTACGTCCCTTGTAATATATATTTAACAATCACTGTAATCTGTAACTGCACATGACTGGTGTTTAGTGACACCTGTTAGCACTTCTAGCCCTTGTATCACTGGCAATATGGATTCATCATGTGCACTTCAGCAAAATTAACATTAAAAAGGACGGCATGGATGCATTTAACAAAGCATTATCTCATTGAATAAACCCCGGTCTAACAATGAAAAAGAACTTACGTTTTCTGACTCCTCCCCATCATCCATTTTCACGTTTACTGGCTCCTCGCCATCATCCATGCCGAAATGCGCGGGAATGTTTCATCATAAGTTAAAGATCATAACTCACAAGTCATTAGTCACAAGTCATAAGTTGCAAGTCAAAACTCACAAGTTGCAAGTCAAAACTCACAAATCATAACTCAAAACGGCCCTCCAGGTCCCTTATAATCACTCACAAGTCATTAGTCACAAGTCATAAGTTGCAAGTCAAAACTCACAAATCATAACTCAAAACGGCCCTCCAGGTTCCTCATAAGGTGACGATGACCATTTTACTCACGACTTTTGTGAACGCAGATTTTCAAAGATCGAAACGATCTATTCAAACTAATAATTTCTTTAAATAGCAAAAAGTAGAAATTTCGCGGAAACATGAAAATTCATCCTGATTTCGTGTAGATTCTATATATTTTATTATCAATGGTTTAAAATTGCATTTTTTGAAGATTGCGATGTCTGGGGATTAAAAGATTTTAAACTCAGAAATACTTTTCAAGTAAAACAAACTAAGGACTTAAAAGAGACAAAAACATCTCTAGTCAAATCTGTGTTGAAGACCACCTTTGAGTAAAGACCAGCGGGAGATTACAGAACATTATTCATATACATGTATATCATACCTTCCCAACAGCGGTCTTTGTTCACAGGTTTGACTGTAGTATTTATTGATAAATGCCACTTTAGCATTCATTGTATGGATAGACTATTGTATCTCACTCAAATGGTTTCATCATACATACTTACAACTGGAGAAAAGTCAACAGACCCTAAAATACAAGCATATATTTATACTGCTTGTTTAAAAATGTCTGGTTACATAATTAAGCATAGAAATAATCTTATGAAAAGCCTTTCAAATAAAACAAACTTCATGTTAGACATTTGATTCAAATTCAAAAACATTGAATTACACGAAGATAGAAATTGTTCAATACATACCACTCAACGGCAATTTCAAATTCAATGTCTTCCCTTTATGCGTCGTAATACCCCGGGAAATTTCAAATGACTTCCAAATAGCTGTTGAGGAAGTTTAGTTCTATGACCATAACATATTAAAATGTATATACAGTCTGGTTTTAAGGGAGATATATCATTACACCCATCAAAGGAGCTTAAAAGAGCAGCACAAGTTGGGATCATGTTTGGTTTATCATACATATAATTACTGCATACCGGTTGTAAAATTGGCATTTGTGTGGATATTTAATTCTTAAATGGTGCTGTCCATTGTAGCCTGAATAGAAAATCATCATTACCATGACTTTAGTTTCCAATTTAGCTAAGACATTCAACAAGTATGGACAACTACTTTACTTAAAAGGGAAAATACAACTTATGACTTGGAAAAATCAAAATTCTAAGGGAACATTTAAAAATTATTAGGAAAAAGATTACTATATTCAACTAATCAAACACAACACCCGCCAAAAGCCAACAAAATGCCTCAGGCTCAATAGGGGTCACAACTTTAGTTATGTGCTCAGCACTGGTGTTGAACACATTCATATAAAATTGGAGTGCAAAGTGTTACCTAAAAATAAGGGAGTGGTATTCTTAACTTTGTTATAACTGACTTTTTCGAGGCAGCAAAACAGTAATCTCCTTTACTTTTTCGCCTGACACATTAGTTACTATCTAAGCTGCAGCGTGAACCAGGTTGCAAACTAGTTGCAGAATTGTGTTGGTATATAGAAGGCAATTGCCGTGTGTTGTGTTTGATGGTGTAAATGAATCACTTTCCTTATTCAATTATTTTGGTTTCAATATCAAAGTCAAACTATATTTTTCCTTTAAAGCTGAGTAATTTTCTTTTTTCTTAAAAGCTGAGTAATTTTCTTGACAGGTCAAATATGTTTCCTTAATGTTAAGATCTTCTTTCCACTCCTTTAAACATTTTTATCCTTTAAAGCTGAATAACTTTCCTTCGTGGTTAAATTTACTCCTTACTGTTTTTCAGAGAGTAGTTTATTTCCCCCCTGTAGTTCATTTTCCTTACAAAAAGGAATCATATATCACTTAAAAGTTAACTAATGATACTAAATGGTTGTGACTTTTCCTTGAAGACAACTGAAACGAAATGTGAGATATGTGGCCACAGGAGGCCAGAAAGGTCAGTGTATTCACACAAGGGGTCGTAACATATAAGTAAGATTATTTCCCCTATTATGTTTCATATTGCAATTGAACATAAAGGTATCGTTGTTACTTTATAGTTTAGTTTTCCTTAAATAGAGATTATATCTCCCCCACCATGAGGTTGCATTTATCGAATTACAGGTGCAACTTACCCTGTAAAATTAACTACAAACTCAATTGTATGATAGTCCATCAAGTTAATCCCAGATAGCAATCTATATGGGACCCATATGGGTCCCTTATGGGCACCTATATGGGTCCCATATGGGCTGCCCATATGGGACCCATATGGGATGTGCAACCGGGTTCCACATGGGTCCCATATGGGCTGCCCCATAAACAACCAATATGGGACCCATATGGGTCCCACGTGGGCAGCCCAAATACTTCCATTTTGGACAAATCTTGCATTTCTTGGCTAGAACCATTTGCATTTACTTCCATTTTAAGTTTGCTGAACTTTCAATAAACAACAATTTGTCAGAAACATTGGACACACACATGCGAAATTCTTTAAGCTGGATTGTAACATCAGGTGCATGATTCTTGTACTTCCATTTTTATATTTTTATGCTTTAACTCTTTCTTTTTCCTGGAACAGAGACATATCGGGCAAAGGACTATATTATAATATCATCCTGCAAGAAAACAAAACACTATATCCTTTAACACTAAAACTTTATTAACTAATCTCATGCATGGTTCATATACAGGCATGCATATAATCAGAATAAGAAATAAGTCAAAATTCAACCTTTAAAACAACATATTTGAAGAGAAAAGTCTATGTTAACTACATGTCATGTATTTATAATAGTGTATCATAATACAAATCTTAATTTCTAAAATCAAGAGACATAACTGCGATAACCAATATTACCCACTACTGTAGCTTACATTCTGTGGACGTCTTGTACGTGAATCAACAAAGAAACATTTGACAATGTTTTAATACTTACGTATATAAACTTAGAAGTACACCAAATAAACATCCCAGGAAACTGTGTTTTTGTAAATCCACGGAATTTCATTTTGGCATACACAATTTTAAATTTTTAAAATACTGAAGTTTGTTTTACATCAAGTATTACTTTGGTACACTAAAGTAGCAACATTGAATGTAATACTGTTTATACTATGTAAATTTCTTCTTTCTCTTAAGCCCCTTCATATTGTATTCCCTGGCAAGCTGGTTTGGCACAGCCTCCTTCATCAAGCAGTCAATCGTTTCACGCACGTCCGCCCCACCAAACATGGAAAGATACCTCACCTTAAATGAATGCATAAACTTGTTTTTAAATAGAGATGTTAACACTATGAATTTTCAAAATTATGTTGTGCACATGGCTTTTATGGCATATTTAAAAGAAAGGACTGGGGAAACTGAATGAACCAATTAATTAAAACATGACATTTTTCAGTTTCGCAATTAATGCAGCAAAGTTTTTGTTCACCGTACAATATTTACCATAAATTTATTATAGCAGAATGATAAAGGAAAAAGATGCATGTGCTCACAACAGACCATTATGTTTCTGCGCATTTAGGTTAGTGGATATGAGGTCAGCATTGTAGTTTGTTCAGTTACGGTACTGATTAAATAACTTTAAAAGATTCATATACATGGCTAACACTTTGCTAACCTCAGATTACAGCTTTGTTTGATCTCCTAGAAGTTCGTCAAATGCTTCCATCTCGGAAAAATGAGGTCCTCACTCAGAGAACTGCAGTGGCTGGTCATCTGTTGCTGACCTGGCCAACAACCGCTGCAGCATTCTCTTCATCTTTTAATTCTCATCGTCTCCAAGACCACGAGAATCATAAATTCCTGTAAATGTCATATTTCTGGACTCGGAAGCTTACTTTGTTTTATTTTGATGTAATAGGCATTTTAATAAGCATTGTAGTCATTACAGTAAGTATTTTAAAATAATGTACAGTACACGCAAAATGTATTCTCGGTTACCAGACACGGTAACGTGGTCATTCTAAAAAGGTTCTGGTCACCTAAATAGCCAACGTGAACTTACGATGCGCTGAAATATGTGGTTGCGGTGATTCACAGTGGCCTGTCACGGTGAATCATGGTGACCAACTCGACTAAAATAAAGAATTTGACAACTATTTTATTATATTTATTGAAGTACAAAATGTAGAATACATAAATTTCTGTAAATACTATGTTTATGTAGATTTAAAGTAATTATTTACGTAAACAATGTGCCGTAAAAATCAAAAGTTGCGACCGATTCGCAGTGACAAATGGTCACCGCAAACTGACACTCGAATTGGGCTGACTCCGGGGGGCATTTGGGTGACCAAATTGGCGTGGACACGATGACTGGACATCGCGTTGATAGGTGAAAATTGGAAAAACACTTTGCGTGTACTGTATACCTTTTATCATTATGAAAAGAATACACATTTTCAACCAAAATACAGTTGTGGTTGGCTTGTATTGTAGACAGAACATTTATAGGTATAAAACATAAATAATCACAGCACTAAAATTACTTACTAGGCCAAATATTCTGCCCACGGGACGGCGCTTCGGATCCTCGTAGTGGAGTAATCGCTAAACCAGCCTCCCCACTTCATTGCTGGACTCTCACAGTGCCCGTGACATTAAAAGAGGCAAAGGTGAAAATTCACCTCCAGCAGGTGTCTGTTTCAGTGTTGTGACTGGGGCAGGCATTTCAGATTATGGTGGCCTACTCACAGTGTCCCCCTCATTCTCATCATCCACTTCACCGTCTGTTCCATCATCCTCAAACGAATCATATAGCCTTTTTGCTGGCCTATTTACAATAATAAGAAAATAAATTGGTTGGTGCTTGAATGTAAGCAGCATTTACCACACAATTAAGTAATTATGACCTCTGACAAATATACCAGTGCACTTGAAACAGGCAAAAATGCCCCTTGACTTGGACAGTTTATATAGATGTCACAAACATGAATATTGACCACTGACTTTCGCGAAAATACATTGCAAAGGCAAAACAAAAACTTAAAATGCGTTTACAACTTTCATATACACACAGTATGTGCATGAATTTAAAGTGGCAGGTCGATAATGTGAGATCGTGGTTCTGAATTCAAAAGAAATATTATCTATATGTACAAATTTACAATATTTACCTTTTCAAATGCCCTTGTTTCAAGTCTGCGGTTTAAATTTGGCGGAAGCGGAAGTCGCGTCTGCGCATGCTCGAAATTTATCTTATTCATATAAATTATATTATCATGCGATACATCCTTGAAAATAAGTTTAATAATTATTTCTAAATAATATACTATATTTTATGTATAAAAATTAAAACTTATAATTATATTAATTTCGCGCACCTAACCAGGGGTTTTGACGTTATCGGGAGGCCCAAATGGGACCCATATGGGTCCCACATGGGATGTAAAATATACGCGTATGTGTTGAATTACTAATTTTAGATTAAATGATAGAAGTTTAGATCAAGGTAGTCACATAAAAGTTCAAAGTAAATGAGTTTGAAATACATTAATAAATGAATTTTCGTTTTTTCTAAAAGTGGTGTAATATGGGACCCATCTGGGACCCTTATGGGCAAACACACATGGGCTTGCCCACAATGGTCCCATATGGGTCCAATATGGGCATACCCATATGGGCTTGCCCAGAAGTAGCCCATATGGGACCCATATATGCATGTTTGCTGGGATGTTACGTTCCACCGCTGCATCAGATACCATTTTACCTATGTATGTATTTTAAAATTATAAGTCATTTTACCTAAAGTACCTTAGTATATCATTTTTGAGCACATTGTCGGGCATTGTATCATAGGTGCTTTTTAGGTGAGACAAAACAGTTTAAATGGATAATCAGTCTTTTGTGTGGATTTGTTACGTTTATGGATTAATTACAACAAAGCAGGTATGTGTAATATTAGTATTATATCATAATTTTAAATATGACTGAAAGCACCTTAGATAAAAAGATTTTAGCATGTTTAAACATGATGCTGACAATTATTGTATGTATGAATGATATAACTTGTTATTTCATGTTAAACATTTTGAACGAAATAGGTATGTGAAACTACTTGGACAATCCCAACATCAATATGATAAGCTTTCAATCGGCCAAACAAAGAATTTAAGATATATACAAACAGACTTGGTATTCAAGCATAAACAAAT
>JAFMSR010000003.1:56160562-56435562 GCA_022818135.1 Saxidomus purpurata
ATGTACGAAGGAGCTGAGTTTTTCCAGTTAAATATATATTTGTAAAATTTAAATTGTACCTGTTCCAGGATATCTACATTTCCATAACCCCATATCTAACTTCCATATAGTAGTATTGGTTTTACTGTTTTTTCGAATAATTCTAACTGCATGTCATAAAGGAGAGAGAGTCACTTTATTTTCCTTAGCAGCCTCCATGCAAAAAAGTGGCGTTTCAGTTACAGTGCTAGTAAATATGCGGTCATGGTTCACAATAAGATACACAAGAATAGCGAAATAACCATGTATGATGGAACTCTTATCCCAGAAATGTTTGAATATAAACATATTGGCATTATTCAGTGCAAATCAAGAAAGTCGCCGTCTAATGTCGACATGATCCGTCAGTCTGTCAGAGGTACACTGTTCAGTCTTAAGAACTGTGGTAAACACAGCGATGGAGTCAATCCAACGACTGCCGCGAAACTATAAACATCAAACATTCTTCGGATGTGAACTGTGGAACTGTATAACATTGTCAGACTCGGGACATCTCGAATCAACATATCATTTTTGTCTCAAACATATACAATTCCTACATATTCGTACTACACTAGATATTGTTAAAGGTTTACTTGGATTTACGTCATTTAAAGCATATATCGACCTACAAAAGTAGAACTTCTTAGGTTGAATTTGCAGGCTACAATCTAAAGATGTAACGTTACAGGTGTTTTACATAGACTATTTCAATACCGTAACAAATGTACAAAGTCCAACTCTGGTTTTGTAGTCGATATTATCAGAATCATATCAAAGAATCATTTAAACGATTATCTAACGGAGTTTGAAAAAACAATGATATTCCCCGAAAAATCTTCATTGAAACGAATTTGTAAAACAGTTGTGTTTAATCAGGAAGAAATTAATTGGGTATCGCGAATGCAAATGGATGGTGATTTTACTAGATTTTGCGTCAAACATATTAATCTCACGACTTCTAATATATGGTGCGTAGCTAAGGAAAAACCAGAAACAACTTCTTGCAAAACTCTGATGTAAACTTCCGACTATTGACGAGAGAAGATGTCCAGGATGTAACCAATTATACGGTGATGAACTTTATCATGTCATAGTTCACTGTCATACCAGTGAAATGACGGAAATATTATCAAACTTAGGGGACGTGTCTGTCGCTATCTTGTTGACATGAAATGTTGTGACATAAGTGGCGATAATCTAATGAAATATGTTCTAGGCTATGTCGATGACGCACTTCAGACATATTTAACAGCTGAGCAATACCCGGACTGTTTGTGCTTAAATGCATTTCATGTTAAGAAACTGTGCGTGGTATTCTTAGCTTACAATGATATTGAATTCTAAATAGGTTTAAAGTCTAGAACATTACATTGTACAAACATTATTAACCAATTGTGGGACAAAGTGCTGATATGACTTTAAAGAAAACCACATCTTTTATTCAAGTTAAAAAAATATTCAGTACAAATCCTTATAAACTTGTTTCATTTTATTTCGCTTTCGCAGAAACTTGATACATTAGGGGTATACTGAATGCAGTGACATTGTGAGTCATCCCTGGTTCCAGTTCTTATTCTTGTTGTTCAAGGTTGCGAATGAAAATGATGGCTATAGGTCTCATTATTTCATGACTTAATATTGTAACCTTTCTATCATTTGTTTGATTGTATATATGTTTTTGTTTGACTTTGTTTATCATTGTTAATAATATGTGACTCTTCAGAAAACGGAAGAGTAAAAGATATATATATACACCTCTTTGAGAAAAATAGCCCAAGATACTTATATTCATTTACTATTTCTAAACGTGTGTCTCCAATTTTGAAATTAAAGGCCAAACAAAATTGAGAAATAGATTCAACTACTAGAATACTGCCAAGTATAGTCAGCTTTAGTATAAGGCATGGATCATTGACATACGTTTTCCCCATTGCAAAGTGACAAGAAAACATAATCGCAATAAGGTCTTTTAATGCACATGCTTCTGCGAAAAGTCTATTTCGCGTTTTACTAATATGCGCGAAATCAACAAACCACGATCCATTCATTTTTTGTAAAACTGTACAGGGCTTGAAATTCGCTGGTTCTGTTGTTTCTTTTTTGCTATGTTTTAAAAACTGACAGTAAGAAATTGGTATGAAGATATTAGAAAGTCTGTCCGTGCATGTTTATGTTGTGCACGATATATAAGCTTTTTTAATGAAAATTAACTTGAAGGGTGATTTTACAATATTGAAAAAACTTACGGTGTCGTTCGTGTCCTTGTCTAATAGGTTCTTGCTGCTGCATTTGACATCTTGTCTGAAATTAGGCGATAAAAATTACTTAAGTCTTTAAGAGCCACTAGTGACAAACTTCTTATTACTTAAGTCTTTAAGAGCCACTAGTGACAAACTTCTTTCATGACTATTTTCCTACATTATTTTCCTGCATTAAATTCGCTAAAAAGATATAAAAAAACCATATAAGAAACGTAATTTTACTAATAATGTATTTATCCAATAAGATATGTATTACACATGTGATAATATTAGGTTATTTAACACTGTACTGTACAATACTGAGATATATTTGGACTCGTACCCAGCCGAGAAAACCAATTTGTACTCGCCGCTAGTTCAATGGTTTTTAGGTGTCCGTAAGGACATCTAATACCGGCGTTTTGAGGCTTGATTCTTAAACCGAAAACTGATTATTCTCATCTGAAAATCGTCCGACACAAAATAGTTCAACAATCAGAAGCAAACATTTAAGAATGTACGTATATTGCCCAAAACACTTCATGCTAGTTGAATAATTCATGCTAAACTCTATATAATCATTTATCATACAGAACCATTTTCGTCATATGTTGATATATTTTTTCTACACCTAACATGATCGGAGACAAATTGTTTTATTTATACTGTAAACAGGCCCCCCTTCACATATTATCCGCCATTGAAGAAAATAGTCAGGGCAAACGATTCCCGATCGGAGAATCTCGACAGATTCCGTGAACCAATGCCGCGGTGTTCCGAGAACAAATTGACTGACCTTGACTATTATCGTTTTCCAGCGATTAATGCAAACCAGTGTGAATGTGAGAATATCAGTTAAGAAAGGAGAACGGCAAAAATCGGTCAAGATTTTCCGAAATTCAAAATGTACGTGTGACCAGTACAAAAAACAAAACTACAGTGCCTAAATAATTGAAAAATCTACACTCGGGCGGGCCTCAAATAAATAACTTTTTGATAACCAATCAAAACAAGTATAATAAAAACGCCCGACCAATGAAATGTTATCTATCTAAATGCGACCTATGAACTGCCATTTGAATTACCGAAAAGAACCTACAGTGTAATGAAACCGTAAAAAATTGATTAATTAAATATTTTAATTTATTATTAAAATATACCTATCGGTATGCGCGGTAAGTCAATCTTGGGTGATTCGTAACTAAATTATAATGTATCTAAACTCTTTTCAAAGGAGAGTTTCTCTTTTACCGGAAGCAATAAATTCGCTACTGTACATATAAAATTAAGTATTTTATACCTCAGACATACAATGTACGTATTAATATCATGTTATATTTACTGTGGTATATCTTTTTATCATAATCATCTTTGATGCCTCCGGATCAACTCGTACCTAAGTCATCTCGTACACGAATTGGTCAACTCGTACGGTTCAAAAAGTCAACTCATACTCTTTGTAGTCAATCGTACCTTTTGTTTCAAAACTTATATGTTCAACCTAGTAAAAATATTTAAAGGTCCACTACTAAGCGAAATTAACTGACAGTTATTTCAATGGCAAGTACATTACCTTATGCAAGACACTAAATAATGAAGATTGGCATGTTAGAATTTACAAAAAAGTGTTTGGAACACGAAGAAAAGTATGTGTATTATGTTTAAATTTCAGTGAATCGACAAAATGACCACCCAGGTCTTTTTAACTTTCTTCATAATGCATAGAAAAATATTTGTACATATACTGTAATTTGTTTAGAATTTCTACATACCAACTTTAATTTTTTATCAAAAATAACTTATTTATGTGCTTTTTAGAATACAGTAAAACTTCGTTAACTCGAGCATCGATAACTCGAGAACCCTGGATAACTCGAGGACTCCTGTCGGTCCCGGCAATTTTGCCTATATGTTTAACCAAAAATACTATCGATAACTCGAGCATCGATAACTCGAGAACCCCGGATAACTCGAGGAACACCTGTGGTCCCACCAGGTAGATTTCTTACTAAATTACCTGCGGCAACTCGAGGTCATTGATTATCAGTTTTTCTTACCTCCATTTGCGCATCTTTTTTGACACGTCATGCTAAAACTTCTATTGTTATTGTTTGTTCTCTTAATTATCGATTTATCGGCCGTCCGTGGCTAAAGTGTATAAAATGTTATTCGCACATTTAAATCGTCTTAAATCATGTGTAATTACAGCCACTTGTTACTTTTATTGAATAAGAAGAAAATAAAGATAATTATGTTTGTGAGTATTTAGTAATGAGAACTTAATGACGACATGAAAATTTTGAGTCTCAGTAGACTTTTGATGATAGAGATTGAGAGAAAATCCCAAACTACATATTCTTTCTAGAATTATAGAAATAAACATGAATAGATTATGAAATAAACATCTAGCGAAGGACCCAATCTCGGGGGATAGCTCTATCGGACAAGCAGAAAACCAAAAAGGAACGAACGCAAGTTGGAGACGAAGACTGGTTTAACTTCCATCTGGAGTTAAAGGGTATGACTGAAAGATGTGCTTTTCTTTTGTTTCAAAGCTTTTCATAGCTATGTTTTGCCTATGCAGAAAAACTTGTAAAATTTCCATGGTTCGATAACTCGAGAACCCGGAAACCGAGCATTTTCTTGTCCCCTGGCTCGGTGTATATTTGAATTTTCGCTTTCCTTAGTATTGGACCTTTAAAGTGACATTATGTGCATTTGTTTCAAGTAAAAATCCAGCTGAAAATGGTGTGTGTACAAAAGTGTAGAGGAAATAATAGCTTTTAACCCAATACACCAAACTCTTCCCGCTACCAGTATGAAAAAATAACTTTCCAAATATTGATTTTCTTATTTGACTGGGAGAGTCAATTTAAGAAAAGAACAACTGCATGCAGGAGTTGCTTCCCTTCCACTGCCGAAATCTCTACCAACATCAACAACGACACAATCAACTATCATTTTATCAATCCGATTTTTTTTATATCTAAAGTACCAACTTCAAATACTAATGCGGCATAATCATTAATTTAACACATTTAAATGTACAACAACCAAAAATTGCTTTTATAAAACTGTCACCAAAAATACACTATGTGCAGTAAGATGCGCATAATGTCACTTTAAGTGACGTCTTGAGCAAATTTTGATATATTTTCGTTTTGGGTCAGAATCTCGCAGAGGACAGATATTGCAAAAAAAATATCACAATATCTTGACGCACATACAATTAGTTGGGCTAATTTTCAACCAGGAATAAAAGGTTCTGATTTGTTATCAAAAGTTGGAACTTATCAATATTTTATTTAGATCTGTGTTTTAGTTATACGGTCTCCTTGGTCTAGTGGTTTAGGCATCCGCCTTGGGAGCAGGAGGTCGAAGGTACGAATCCCAGCAGGGGTCCGTTCCGATATGGCCGGTTGGTGAGCCGCCAGCTAGTTAAATAATGGTTACCAAATGCCTACCTACCTGCTGCCTGGCATTAAAAGGATAGGATTCGGGAGGTAAATGTGCTCCAACAGAAGGTGTCTCATAAGTCAGAAATGGCTGGCCCTTTAAAAAGGGGTGACAGTACAATAAACATACACTTTACTTTGCCTTTATAGTGCTCAATAGTCAATATTGTATTATTTTCAGATGTTGAACAGTTGAAATTAACTAAATTGTTGTTCGAGACGTAACTTATGTAGTCTCCTCAAAATTCAGTTAATTGTTACTGTCACTTGATCAGAAATTCCATTACCTTGATAAATAAATTCACTCAGAAACTTTTTGTACGTAAATCGGTACACAAATAAAACAGGAAGTAAATTAACTAATTTTATGAGCGTGTTTACAAACCTAAACTCGATGTTCGAGGGTCTATTTTGTCTTAAAGTACCTTAAGTTGAACTAAAATAAACATATTTTTGTCATTTACATGATGAAAATTTTTTTTTTTTTCGAAAGTCCCGTTATTCATTATTTTAGTAACACTTCCAATGAATAATTACGTAGGGTACGAGTTGACTTTCAAAACATTTTCTTCGTTTCTACCATTTTCTGATACATTTTTGCAAAATAAGAGCAAAATAACGTATTTCAATGAGAAAATTTAATGATGATTGATAAAAAAATATTAATATCTCAAAGATACTAAATAAGAAATGTTAAGGTACGTGTTGACTTTCTCGAAACAAAATCAGGTACGAGTTGACCAATTCGGGTACAAGATGACTAAGGTACAAATTGACTTAGGTACGAGTTGACTAGTTACCTCTTTGATGATGGCAGACCGTCATAACTGATTATTATGGCCATCAGGGTGCCCGATAGGCTTTGAAACTCAAGGGGCATTGTCACTTCAGCATAAAATTTTTAAGAGTCAATGTGAGATTTTTAAACGTCGACCCATTGGTCATAGAGTTTCACGCCTTGTTCTCTATTCTTTCAGTTTGTGTTAAAATGAAGCTCTACTGTTGCTTTTTCGAAAAATTCTTAAATCAGCAAGGTCTAGCAGCTGATCTTTTCCAAGGCTTAAATGTACCGTGTTTCCTGTTTGTCACATATCTGCCTGACTTCGCATGTCTTTGATTTTCTGAAAGCAGTAGATTAAAATACAAGCTCCCCCTTCGTTTCTCACTTTCTGTTGCGTCAATGGTTGATGCGGCCTGAGTGTTTGGAATTTACAAGTTGATTGACATGTACACTAAGTAATAAACACATGAATGAAAATTTCTACGGGTCAAATATGACTCATCGGGCGTTTTCATTGCGGGTCAAATACAGGTATTTCAAAATTTTCATGGGTCCAAAGTTTGGAAACCCAGGAGCTTGTGTATACTAAACACGCGCGCCATGCTTGTATACATTATAAAGTTAACTGTTTCTTTGCTTATCATTTTTCTTAATTCTGTAAAACATAACTTGTAAAGACTCTTACATTCTTTCTTTCAGGGAAAAAGGCATACTTTGATAATAGACTGAATCCAGCCTGGGTCCTGTCAGTAAGCTTTTAAGCTGTACTTGTCAACCAATGCTAACAGAAGAGGAAATGCCATTGGTACTCATCTTGGACTCTAAAGAAACTGGCGCGACTTTGCAAATGGACATTGATGGTGATTTAATGGATGATATGAATGCAATTTTACAGAAACTAAGGACCAAAACGTCTGAGCTGAAAACTGAAGATGAGATTCGATACTGACTATTGCAGGGACGATAATGACCAGTTGAAGCACCTTACTTAGTCTCCAAGCATTTTCAATTTTGATGTTGCTTTATCAGTTTCTTGAACCATATTATGATATTTACCAAACAGACTAGCTATTAACAAGTTCAAACTTATGACATTGACTCAAACGAATATAAGACTTAACCTGTCTAATATGTTCTTTAGCAGATGAATTTGATACAACACAGCCAACTTTATCAAGACTGTTCACTGTAACTATTGCAGATATATAAGAGAATGCGGAAGCTCATTAGATGGCCAGAGCATGAAACAATCCGAAAAACTATTCACAAATACTTTGGCAACAAATTTGCAATGATTTTCGACTGTTTCGAGATGTTTATTGAAAAGCCACGCTTGGACAAAATAATTTATGTTTATATGTTGTGTTTACCTTTTGATGTAGAATCATTAGCAGCCAATTTACTAAGTTACTGTGTCATTGTCGCCACGGTAAAAAAACTTAACTCATTCTTATTCGGCGAATAAACATGATAAATGACAGGGTAATTGCAGTTTTATATTTACATTATACCACGGTACAGAGTGAAACTATATCAGTATAATCCGGTGGATTCACGTTACTACCTTAATAACCCTATTAAATCGTAAAAGTTTTCAATTAGTAGTCTAGTAGATATGAATAGGGTTTTCACATGCTTTAGGAATAGCTTATGCCTTTGGTTTTGTTGAGGAGGGAAGTTTATTTATTTGACTTATTTATTAAATCATAATTATTCATTCTACAGGTATAGGGATTTAATGCCTCGTTTACTTCAGATTCATTCATTGATTCTAAAATTATGAATATGAAATCTATTTTACATTTTACAAAATTGTACAGTATTGTTGTCAAACCTCTTGCAACTCAATATAGCTGCCAAAATGGCCGTTCAGTGTATGCATGTGCGTCCGTACATCTGAGTTTAGCTTGTCCGAGCTGTTACTATCCATGTATCGAGGTATTCTTAAATAACTTGGCAGAATTGTTCACCACCATGAGACGGAGTGTCATGCGCAAGAACCAGATCCCTAGTTCTTACAGGTTAAAGTTCAAATTCAAGAATGACTGTTCGGAGCATATCTCCTTCATGCATAAGAAATTTTATGTAACTTGGTACATATGTTCATAATCATAAGATAGTGTCATGCCTTCCAAGGTCATGGTCACACAGGTCAAAGGTCAGATACAAATATAAATCAAGAATGACTTTGTCCGGGGAGCATTTCTTCTTTATGCCTGAATGGATTTTGATGTTACTTAGCACAAATGTTCACCACCATGAAACGGAGGATCGTGTGCAAGAACAAGGTCTAGGGTCAAGGTCACACTTAGAGGTTAAAGGTTAAATCCAATAATATCTTTGTCCGGAGAATTTCTTCTTCAAGCATGGAGGGATTTTGATTTAACTTGGCTCAAATGTTCACCACCATTAGCTACCCTTGTTTTTAGAATTACTTCCCTTTGTTGTTGCTGTGAATAGCTTACATTTTAACTTTTTTATTTCTAGCTGTTAAGAAAAATCAAGACAACTTTTCTGTGGTACAAAATGCATGTTACATCTAATATTTAGGTATTTTTTTTACCTATCTACTTGATAAGGAGTTGGCCTTTTTACAGCTGGCCGCTCAACATGTTGTACGTGAGCATCTAGTTTTTAAATGTATACAAGTGTATGCCAGTCCTATGCAGACTCTAATATATCATAAGTACAAAAAATGTATGATTCATATTTGGAGGAAATATTAAAGATAGATACATAAGATATGTACATTGTACAATGTACAATATTATGTAAGAGCCACTCAACTAAGGCAGGATTGGTAAATTTAGGGAGAAATGATGTTGCATTAAAGACAGTTTTATTTACAGACCACTATGGCCGTCATGATTTGATACTTCATGCAATAATTGAAGACATTTAGGATATGGAGAACTGTAACTTTAGATAAATTACTCCCTTTCTGTTAAAACCTTGTCAGGAAAAGTTGGATAGTATTGAACACTGGGAATGAATAAATACTTGAATCACATCATCAGTGAGTGCAGTGACCAAGAACCATAGCTCTAGCTAATCCCATAATTGATGTATCTATTACCCTTCCATGAACACGGAAGTTCATATTGATATGAATGGGTAAGCTGGTAATGTACACTTGCCATATCCTGTCATTGTACCCCACACTTAACGCGAGTGTTCGCATTAAGTACATCAATGGAGCAATCATATTCAAACTAGAATGCAGCTCTGCAGTATTGAATCATCACTGTCCTCTTGTTACAATGTTACACACCATTTAAGATCTGTATGCTTTGGGAAATGGTCACCATTATCGTATAAAGGACACCTCCAGTGCCTTCAGCGCTTTGATTTCAGCTGGGTACGAGTCCAAATATATCTCCATATTGTACAGTACAGTGTTAAATAACCTTTTTATTTCTATTTTATTTTAGAAAAATGATTCACTGAATATTGTATTTCTGCCTTTCCTCGTTTTTGTGTTTACAAGCAAACGACAAATAATCCTGATTTCAAGACGCTTAAACAAACTCTGTACATAGAGCGCCTACTTCACCCGATTTTCATTCGGATCATTTTCACGCGTTTCGGGCTTAATCGTATGTTTAACATTGAACCGTCCAAATATGAAAAAAAAAATACAGGATTTTTTGTACGCACGTGCGTCTAATATTGTACTATATTGCACGGTCACGTGTTGCAAATAAACGTTCACGATTGGATAAATAACATAGATATATAATAAATTGTATGCAATAGATAAAGATATCCCAATGTATTTTAAGAGATAACCATGTTACGTCTATGTATAGATGCATGCAAATATTTAAAGAGTTGTGCTGTCTGGAAAATCCCATCTTTAACGGTTGTAGTTATAACAAACTGTTTCACGTTTGATACAGTCTCAACAATAACTTTTACGAAAATAACGTCTCGATGCCACCAACCACATAATATTATTATCCAAATATTGAATCACTGTATACTTCGCAGCTAGTTCAGAGGTCACTTAATACTAAATAATATATCTTGGTTTTTCAAGAGTGATATTTTCTAAAGAAAATACCATCCGCACAGACGGATCGATCCCCTTTCTAAAAATGGATATTTGGAAATATTCCAAGAGCAGCAAATTCAAAGGAATACTTTTTTTGTATATAAGTACAGTATGTACATAAAAAGTGCAATGAATTCCGTGAAGCTTCTTTCGACGAATATACCAATAATGCTTTGACATATTTTTAATTGAGATTTTACCTTCATAGCAGATAACCCTGATGGTCCTAATTTTTCCAGCAGAAACAGGCAGTTCCCTGAATGTCGCACATGTTCCAGGAGAGGATCATCTCCTTCTGAGAAATCTTTAAGACCAATACCACACTGATAACACCGCACCAGATCTTCTTGGTCTGAAATAATGTTATTATATCAACAGCTAACAAACAGAACAATATTTCTTGCATACCAGATGGGGATATCTGCAGTTTTTACCAGTGCTGGAAAATCTCATCTTACACCCCCGTGTAAGACGACTTACGTGCTTACTTGTGACGTAACGTTATAACAATGTGACGTCACGTTATTAACAATGTGACGTCACTTTCCCAGACATAACATCTAAAGATATTTGTTTTTATATCAAAATGCATCATTTTGGTAAGTTTGTTTTTAAATATCTATTTCAAAGTGCAAGACGGTATGCAAGAAAAAGTTTCTTCCATGAGATACTTGGTTCAGATGGAAATATCCGTCGCTTCGGGTAACTGTTTCGCGGGAACTCGGCAGAGCCTCGTTCCCGCCAAAACAGTTACCCTCAGTGACGGATATTTCGATCTGAACCTCGTGCTCATATAAGAAACTAATAACATTCTTAGTTTTTATTATATTTTTAATAATCCAGTTTCAATGAAAGTCAACAAAAATGAAGATATTCACAAGATAAATGCCAATTTCATAAAAGTTTTAACCGACTCTGTACAACTGATATTTATATTTTGATTTTTATATAAGAAAGATATATACAAACAGCTACTTTTTATACCGTATTCATTTTATACATATTAAGAAATAGAGGTTTGAATTTCGAACGTACTGGTAAAGAAAAACCCAGCCTCTGAAAGGTTTGTTGGCCCTGGATTTCTACGGGTCCACCTGGCATATGACTTTAGTCTTTGGCTGTGATCTATATAATCCGGATATCTCGCCGGAGTTGTTGGTCTGTGGCCATATTCTATCGTTCCGATGGACGGTGTATACACAGACCGCTCTAGTCCGTGAGTGTTTCTGTATTGGTGAGAACCGAAGCTATTTAGATAGTTTTCTCGAGTTCTAAACGAAACAAAAGACGCGCCACTTGAAAATGCGATTTCACTTCTGTCCTGACTCGCTTGATCGCTTGAAACTTGTTGGGGAAATTCACAGTTTTCAGACGACCGATCCATTTTAAGACACACAGACGTTCACCATAAGATTGATAAGTATCTTAGAGTTACTTTATGTGTTATATCGTCATACACTTTAAAGTCAATGGCACAGTGAAACAAACAAAAAAAGAATTCTGAGGTAAATCACAAAAAGACACTAGTACTTCCTTCCTCTGTCAATAGTACGTTTATTCAACATAGGATGAGAACCGTCTTGTCTACTTGTATACTGATGGCGTGCATATGCCTCACAAACATCTCCAACAAGTGAACCAATGTATATCCTCATAACCTTCCATTCATCACCGCGGTAACTTGATGGGTCATAAATTGCTTTTCTGTTTAAGCTGCGTCTTTTAAATAAACCAATGATTTCCGCCTTAGGGATACATTTTGGTAGCTTTTTAAAGTTTGTAACCATGTTTGAAGCGGCATTCCCTTCAACAGGTCCACAAAATTGTATATCTAAAGAAAAGAAATCCATACATTACATGCATATCTGATTTCGAACTAAGAATCCCTCGCTTAAAGGTCCATTACTAACACCAAATCAAATTTTCTCTTATATCTGGAATTGTAACAGGGGAATATAGTTTGAAACTGGCTACTAAAACTTTGCAAAAGCCGTGGAGTAATTCCCTGTTTGAAATACTGCTGCAGAAAAACGAGTGAATGTTTGTGTAGTTTCTTAGATTAAACTGGGTGGTCTTTTTGTCCTACTTTCGCTTTATTGAATGTTGTAAACAGTCAGAGATATACTTTGCACATCATTGGAAGTAAAGTTCTTCAATTATATTTCAAAATAGGCATGCTTATATTTGTAAAACCTATTTACAGCCTCTCTCTGGGAGACTTCTGGAAAATTACAAGGATATTTGAAAACTGGAAAACCTACTTTCGTTTTTGAAAAGGCAAAATATAATGTATTAATTCTTTTGTTGAATACAAATATTCAGCACAATATGGTCAGCTTCGATGCAGTTTGTCATATTTTTCCTTTTTAGAAGACGCCCGTTACAATTCCAGATTTAAAAGAAAATTCGATTTGGTGTTAGTAATGGACCTTTAAACAGTGAATGATTTGCAGACTAATTCCTACAGCGACACACTAACATGTGAAATTGAAACATACGATAGCAAAGTTGAGGAAGCTAATGCTACGAAATATAAACTTTACATCAAAAGTTGTTGAGCTGACCAAGCCCTTTTGACACGGCCACACTATGGACGCCATTTGTAAACGATGCATATTCTAACTGGGTTTAGAACTGCAATGACAAAGATATTCTTTCGACTGAGCTATTAGCCGCTTTCACATGTGTTTAAACTGGAATACAGGTAAGATATCATACAAATTCAGTGGTAGCCTTACTGTATTAATTTTTCGGACAAAAATAAACCACAATAAAGTTACATTCAAGATGCGTGTTGTACCTTCACCACAATTTTATAATTTTCTAAAGCTGTTCATGTTCTGCATAAATTTGCATCTATATTGGCATTTCCTCATTGATATTTGACAGTTATTTCTGTGTACAAATAAAGAGAGAGAGAGAGAGAGAGGTGGGGGGATACTTCAGTTGAAATAAAGTTATTTGTTTCTCTTTTCAGAATTTTTCAGTAGTTTAGTTTCGGACTTAGGCTATTCAGTAAATTCAGTAAAAACATAATCATCATATGTGGGCGTTTCCAGCAGTAATGTCTTTGTTTTATTTTCTCGCGTCAGGATATAAAAGACAAACAAGTAAAAATAGATTTTTTAAAACAAGTTTCATTGACTAATTGTTTAGAGAGAAGGAAATACTAAAGAAAATCTGCATGATATTATTTTACTTCTTTCTTTAACAAAACATTTAATTTTGAACTTTTAAAGTGAGAATTAGGTTTCTGCAAATATAATGTGCTTGGGTATTTAACCGTGTATTTCTTTTGTTTTTACTTAAATGCCAAATCAACGTAACACGGTCACTATGATACATTACAGTTGATTTTTATCATTATTTCATAGATGAGTAACTACATACTACAGAATTGCATTCATAAAGCCGGACTTTTATCTTTTAAAATCCGAACAAAACGTGTATGCTAAAATTAGCAAAGTTGGTTTTCCCCAGACTTAAGAAATACAATACATTCTTCATTGAATGAACATTTGACTGTGTGTTTTTTATAATTACCTTGTTTTCGAAAATTTATTCTTATTAAATACTGGTTAAAATTATTATCTTTAGACAACGATTGTTTGCTGAAACGCATATACAAAACATTAAAAACTGACGCAGATAATGGGAATTCCTATAACAGGAATAAATTATACTAATTTGAAATGAAAATGGCATGTCAAATTTATGGATAAACCAAGATTACAAATCAAATTTCATCTAGTCAAAAATAGAATACTTGATATATAAGCAAAGTTGGTACACAAAGGTTAACTATTCGAGTAGATTGTCATCTTATGCAATTCATAAACATTCGTTCGAGATGGAAAAATACCTTAAACATGTAAACGCTAGTAAATACAAAATATTATGCGCCAATATTGAACTGGCACTCATGAATATTTCGTATGTGGTCGGTATGTGGTCGGTAATCTTCGAATAAAAATATAACAAGCGATTGATATAAAATATTAATTTCGTAGTGTACCAGATATCGCATTCCGCAATGGTGTAGTGGATAAGGCATTTGACTACCAATCCAGCGTATGCAGGTTCGAGTCATGCTTGAATTTTTACCTTTTTATAATCGTTTCGTTGCATTAAATGTATTCACTATAGTCTTTGTTCAGCACGGGCTTTCAAGATTGTTTAATGACTATTTGAGCATTCTTTCTCCGTCGTCCTGCATACATTTGTATTTAGAACTGAAAATGCCGACGAGCAAATCATCTTGAAAAACAGATGAGATCTAAAGATAAGATAGCCCTGGCTAATATATCGAAGAACTTCGAAGAAAATGCCATGAATATCAAAAGAAAGTATAAGTACATAAAAAATAAATACAGAAAACAAAGCAAAGTTAACCAACACTCACAGAATATATGCAAGTAAAAATGGTGCATAAGACAGTGTCACAAATTAAATAGAAATAACCATTCTCTTTAAAAAAAAAGTATCTGTGCAGGATTCGAACTCATGAAACCTTGTATACAAGTCAGGCATCTTACTAATACGCCACTGTCTCAGCGGTGTGAACTTCAGTCGGTCATATATATTTGTTCGATATGGTAATCAATTGAAACAACGAAAACACACCCGAAAATAACCGAAGATATTGGCGAAGATTAATGAGTGCCAGGTAAATATTGTCGCACAATAGCACTTACAAAATTTGTATATCGTCACATAACTTAGAAATAGAAATAGGGAGACATAATCACATACCGAGGGAAAATAGAACTTGTCGAATGTCTTAAAAAAAGAATTCCATCTATTGTTAGTGTGTCCTGAATATTACAACTTAAGTAGGAAATTTCTAAAATCGTTTTAATGCCGTTGGCCAACGAAACAGAAGTTCGAAAATTTAATGTCTTCTACAAATAGATACATACTTAATAATTTAGCTGAAATTACATTCTTTGCTTTTAAAGAAAGAAACTACATGTAATATGATTTTCAAGGTGTCTTTTACAGTTTGAATATATATTTTGTACTTTAACAGGATACGGGTTTCTTCACGTTAGGAAAAATATGTTTTGCCCTTGCAACAGTATATATATTTTGTACTTTAACAGGATACAAATTTCTTTACATTTTTACAAGAATATACATTGCCCTTGCAACAGAGACAGTTTTTATTTGTTAAAATAGACAAAATGACCAATAATGCTTCGATAGAAATAGACAGACAAATTGATACTGTAAAAATGTAAGATAGCTTAAAATATTCATTATGTGAAAGGCCAGCATGCACGCTATATAAACATATTGTACCGGAAACTAAATAAAATATATGTTGATTGTCTCTAGTTTCATTGGGGGGGATGGGTGGTGGAGGGGTTAGGTCACTTATGAAAGATTTTGATTGTCTATAAAAAAGATCACTGAACATTAATGTGAGAAATAGACCAACATACCAACTAACAGGAGTATACAATATAGAAACTATTAAAATAATTGATATTGTCGACAAAATTTAATCGTACATTTAAAGTGGGATTCCGACTAATTCACTCAGAACAGCACAGTTCAGGGTTTGTTGCCTAACACATAATAAACATTTACAAAATCTGATATGTAATGTACCTATTTCCTTATAATTATATTCACCTCATACTTCTGAACCGCATAGGAAGACTGGAACTACCATTGAGTCAAACGCTGACATTTTGTTTTACAAATAATTTAACTGAAATTATGATATGCGCATAGCGCTTGATCATGTAATGCTTTTCTCCCTATACATGTACTTCGAAACATATTGTGATCACATATTTATTATAGTCTTTCCTATAAAAAAATAAATATACTGTTCATTGTGTTAATCCAGTAATTTAAATTTAAGAAACTTCTGTATAATTTGTTATTCTCGAACGAAGCAAACCTCAGTGTAATTATTCCACTAATGAATACTACGAACCAGCTTCCAAACAGAACCCATTCGAACATAAAATCCTTGTGTTTCTTTTGTTTTTATTTCAATCACAAATCAACTTAGCACGAGGTCACTTAAGTACTAAACAATTGATTTTTATCATGAGTTTATAGATGAGTAACTATGGAATCTCATTCATAAAGCCGGACTACTTTCTGTTTAAATCTGTGAAAATCTTGCCTACTGATTCTATTTTAACAACCAATGCTAAAATAAGTAACAATGGTTTTCCACAGACCGCGGACCTATCATATGTTGGTTTTTTGGCCTGGGGACTGAAAGTCCCCTAGGCCTAAGTTAGTATACCACATTTCAAACACTGCAAGAAATTTAACTGTGCTATGTGCGAATAACAACTGTAAACATGCGCTATGCGAAAGTAGTGCAAGACAGACCAGATCAATCTTCTGTTTGAATGTCGCATATGATAAGAAAATATTAAAAATAAAAACAGTACATAAAACTTCAAACGACTGCAGGAAGGTATATAGCTTACGGGCTGCATTACACATTTTTTTCTGTTTTAGAAATTAATGCGCTGTTAGCTGATTACGGAAGATAATCATATGCATATCACGGAAAAGTACGGATATTTACGGAAATTTACGAAAACGTACGAAGCTCGATATCAGAGTTGTAGTTTGATTTTCAAATTTCCGATGTTATTTCATTGATGACTTTGTTATTTACGTACGATTACATATATATTTACCTAAAAATAAATGTCTCTAAAAAAAGATATAATTTACGTACATTCCCGAGAAGGAACTCACGTGATCAAAATCACCCGCCATTTATCGAGGACGCTGCATGTCAAGGCCCAGTGAACGGTTTCACCGATTACAACTACAAGGTAACCCAGAATCATTTTTGGTTTTCTCTGTTATACACATTGTACAGTACTGTATTTATATTTCATTGCTGGTATTGCTTTGTTTATTTCTGTTTCAAGGTCTTGTCCTTGGTACACAATAATTTTCGATCAACATCATCAGATCACATCGCTTGAAGTTGTACAAAGCGCAGATCGAATTATTTTTATTGGCTTAAACATTTTATAAGATTGACTGTGTGATTTCTTTTCATTTAACGTACGTTTTATAATAAAACAAACTTCCCTGCCACCCATATATTTGTGAATCATTCATTCTGTGTCATATATTGAATTTCGTCCTCTGCACATTTCGACCCGCGCTTTAGGTAAGATTCAGCGCAAAACACGTAGGTCAAAAGTTGTTTTTCGGGGAGTTAACCTATCGCCCCCAGGCTTTCAGCGCTCACAGCGCTTTGATTTTGACGTGGTATATGGGGATATATTTCCCTTCTAAATTGGTATTAGTAAAGCATTGGGTACAATGACGTGATATGTTAAGTGTATATTACCGGCTAGCCCGTTTATATCAATATCTATTTATGTATCATTGACAATAGTGGTCCGTAAAACTAAAATGATTAATTCTGTATTGACTAGCATCTTTATTGTCAGTAAAAAAATTGTCAGAAGCAGACAGTAATATGCAGATCTGTAAATAAAGATATCTCTAAATTATTCATTTTTGAAATAAACAGATTGATGTGGGTATTCAATTTCTTAGTTCTTAGCATTTTCTATCCTTCAAAAAGGGTTTTCAGGTAGTATTTGATTAAAAGTTGATTTTCAATATTGCCATTCAATCTTCAAGGCTGATTTAAACAGATTCAAGATTGCGGCCATTTTTGTTTTTGAGAAGTGAACATCTGAACATAACAGCCAGTCAGAATGCTCGGCTTCACTCATTCGACATCAATCATTTATTGGACCGGTCCTATAAATAATATTGACCCTAATTTCTTTATACTGGCCCTGTCTTTCAATTTTATGATATCTCTTCCTATTTAATTACGTCGTGTAATTAATGAATATTAGAGTAAATAAACAAAAGTTATTAAATAAACAGAATTTCTACATTGTGTACGTAAATAATGAGCACATTAGAGAATCAGTGAACCTGTGCGTGTGTGTGTGCGCGCGCGCGCGCGCGTGCGCGTGCGCGTTTACGTGTGCGTGTACGTGTGTGTAAAAACACAGAATTAATTTCTCTGAAGTAAATTTTTTTTAATTTTGAATATATTGGGTTAACTGATCCAGACTCCTATTTGAAAGAGATGAAGAAAAAACATTTTACGGGTATCTTAATATGGGTATGTATCTTAGTCAGTGATGTTTTAGAATATCCATTTATCTGTGATAATATAATATATTTACTGTCATGATTTTTAAATGTAGATAATATGTGTAAATTATATTAAACTGTCTCTCATAATTCTTTTACGAATGGCATACATGTTAAACCTTATTTCTATATGAAATGAAATGTATTTTATTGGTATATTGTACACTCACATGCATGGTGAGATGTAAATAAAGTATACGCTCGGCCTTATCTCATACTACAGTCATCATATTGATAATGCTGAAGCAACAATGCACCGTGCGTTTGTATTGTTTATTCATTTTATTATAATGAAGTTAAACAGAAATATGATTTAAGTCAGAAGGAAAAAAAAATAACTTTAGTTTTTCCTATAGTTTTGAATAATCTTTGCTGCTTGTAGGTTTTCCTCGATAAAAGTCAAGAATTTACAAAATGTTTTGGTAAAAGAACATACTTGCTAATCAAAAGCACATCGACTCCAACAGCAGGTAAAAAGGTTATAAAACTAGGCAGACTTTGCCGCAGCTGTACTCTTCATTTGGCTCGCAAAATTAAAATTATTTGGCAATTAGGAGCAACAATAAACACGGGAAAGTAAAGTATTGCAAACATTTCATACACCCTGACAAATAGGGCGATAGTAAATATAAACGATTGCTGAATTGTTCGTGAGTGGAAAAAATCACACAAAAAGGAAACTTGTTTTAATTTCCTTATTGTTCTAAAAGGTTGTGTTTAGGAACATTTACAAACTGGAAAACCAACTAAGTGTTATCAATAGCTTTAGTATCAGTTGTTTATCAAAACAACTTGTTTTGATTGTTAATACAAGGACGCACTATAACAGCGTAGTATGACCAAGTTTATATCATAAATAGACAAAAACCAATACAGAACTGAAATATAAATTCAACAAGAACGTTTCAAGAAGAAGGTTTCCAAAGAAAGAAAAGACGTACGCATTAATACACTTGAACACTCAACACTGAACACTGGACACTGATTAAACGTGTTACCACTGAATATTTGGTTGTATTATTCGCTACCGCTCGCTCCCTTAGTGTTTCTTCATTGTTAAAATTTAACTTAATAAACTCTTACTTACACTCTTAGAACAGAATATTGTACAGCTTATACAAAATAAAGAGGGAAAGTTATAGCAAAATAACGACGTTGCGACTGTGACATAAAACACAATGAATGAGGGAAGAAGAGAACGGTGAATGGATTAAATGAAAGATGGTAAACGGACGATTTATGTATAACAATATTTTTTTTTATTTAAGTCTCATTTCTGCATATATATAATACAATTTACAACTGACACTTACATTTACAATATACAGAACCACTCTTTTAAGAGTTATAAGAGACTATATGTACATGTATTACACATTAAAACACAAACGTCTTAAAAAATTAACATTAAGAGGTCTAATTATACGAGATATTTAGAGATTGGCATCAATCTGGACTATGATTTTATAGCCTAAAATCTGCTCTAAAATTAGTATAGAGTAAAATGTCACAAGCGAAATGTGTTTAATTAATAAATGGTTTAAAAGAACGAATATTACCTCAGATCAGATCTGTTGTAAACTGATTGATAACAACCTCTAAAATATCCCTAATGTATAAAACAGTTTCTATGCACAATAAATGCTATAAATATAGCATATTAATATATTAACTAGTTATAAGTCATATCTTCACAAGCTGGTTCATGGTACAGTGTGTGTTAAAAACGTAAAACAGAATTATATCTTGGCAGTTGCACCTAAGTTATAACTATCTATACAATATATTGCTTCTTGTTTTCAATATCATAAAACAAGTGTTGGCACTAATTTTCACCATGTCCTCGTCAGTCAGTATAAATATAAGTTTATCATCATCACAGAGATTATTAAAACGAGTATGAACTACATTAGCCCTACCATAAAGATCATTTCTAATGGTTTGATATGCATTACAGTGTAACAGTACATGCATTTTCATTTTCAATGCCATTACTGCAGATTGGACAAAATCGCTGATTTTCAGGAATGTTTTGATATCTACCAGTTTCTAGTCTAAGTGGAGCAACTCCAGATCGAAATTTTGCATATGCAGCTCTATGTTTAGCTGTAATATTAGCATAAACATATTTTTCATTAGTGTATTCTTGTTTTAACTTTTTATATGTTCTTAATTTATTTCTCCCTCTACCAGATGGTCCTATATCACTGTTATTATTATTCTGTATGATTATATGTTCCGCATTCAGGACAGAATAGAAAACATTTCTCTTATTCACCTAGGTATTTTAAAATACAGCATGGGGTTGTAACAAAAGAAATCAACATACAATTCTTATAGGTTCCGGTACAGTATACATTTAGACTTACAAATTCATACACATGTACAATTAGTATTTTTTACTATCTTACATTAATTTGTTATTATTGCAAGTTTATCGATTAATGGCATCACCCGTTGTCAAAAGAAAGTTGCCTTATATTCTATTTATCATGCAAAAACTTCATGTATTTTTTTTTACATTTTTAAAGGCCTAAAATAGAATAAATACTGTATTTGTAAAAGAAAAGGATTTCAAATTACTACATGGTTCTACATTTCAAAGGACAAAAAAGATAAAAATGAAATGAATATAGCTTTATAATTACCTTCATTATACTATTTATAAATGTTTTATTGCTTTATGGTATGATACTACTTTGTACTCAAGAATTTCCAAGTAAAAACGGCGGCGTAGGCTCAACAACACTGGGGTATTCCAATTGTAAACAAACGAGGAACTTGAGAGTTGCTGAGTGAAAATTGAACGGTTTAAAGACAGTTTGAATGCAGTTTTCAACTTCTGATAGGTAGCTGATAGGTTTCAGGCCATTTCAATCACGCATTAAGAAAAAGAACTTACTGTGAAAATTGGATAGTGATAAAGAAAATGAAAATCAACTTTTTTCTCAAATTTTGCTTCAAAATTGCTGTAGATGGATAGCAAATGATTTAAGTAAAAGAAAACGAATACCGACAACAATATGTTTATTTCAAAAATAGAAATTCTACAGTCATAGAACATTTTCGACATTTTCCCTCTTCTCTAGGAATATTGTTATGTCTACCTTTTTCAATTGCTAGGTTATACAATGATAATCTGAATTTTGTTAAACATATTCTGTATTTATTTGTGTTTAAAACTCTAAGATAGTTTTCTTGTTCAAATTCGTGCTTCTATAAACTGTAGGAATTATTTATGTTTAAATACCATTGTTGTTGATAAATGTCCAATATATAAAATACAAAATTGATAGGATAAATTAAATATTTTGATTGCTTTTTCTCTGTGTTTGCAATTTAGGAGTCTTGCTTGTTGAACTGGAAGTAGTTAGTAACAAAGTGTTATCATCACATTTTAAAATATCGGACAGGTATTATCGGTCAGATTTAATGCTGGTTGCATGATTAAAGTACATACCGGCGTAGAGACTTTCAAGGTAGACGCAATTAATTGCAAGCAGGTTTTTGGAATGTTCGAGGCTGGAGTGTAAACATTAACAGTGACAATCTTAACATTCGTTCTTCTTGTATTTCATCAACAGATATAGACATTTAAGGTGTTGCAGAAACACATTTGTACAAGGATCAGACTTTGGGGAGGCTGCGTTTTTGGTACGTGGCATTCCCTGTTTGATATTATTTTTGTTTTTTTGGAGTTAGAGGGTTATCAATGGTTTGGTCATAATAGGAAAGATATACATAAAAATGCCAAACAGGATCTGGGGGTGTTGGTTTTTTTATAAAGAACTCTGTATTGTCAATGTATGATGTGTCTGTTTTAGAAAATAACCATGAAGGTATTTTATGGATACAAATGTCACATAAATTCAGTGATTTTACTCTTTTACCGTGTGTGTGTTATTTGCCACCTGAAAATTCTAGTCGATACTTTGATGTAAATTCATTTTATGATAACCCTTCGACTAGTATTTATCAATTTCAAAATAAAGGTTTGTTATATTTATGCGGTGATTTTAATAGCCGCTGTGGTAACTTAGATGACTTTATTAAAGGTATTGATATTATTGTTGAAAGACAAGTTCTTGATTTTTCTGTCAACAGATACGGTGAATTACTCACTGAGTTTTTAATAAATACCAATCAGTGTATACTGAATGGTCGAAATAGTATTGTAAATGATTTTACATCAGTTTCAACAAAGGGATTATCAGTTGTTGATTATTGTCTGGTGCCACATTTACATTTAGATTGTTTTCAGGAGTTTTGTGTTAAAAGAACGTCGGACTTAATAAATGAGATTGGGTACTCAATTCCTGTAAATCTCAAATGTTTACCAGATCATTCTCTGATTATGTGGAACATTAATTTGAACAACATTACTACATGTATGTATAATGAACAAAATTCAAATGCCGACAATTTTGTATGTTATGATAAATTTGATTTGAAGTCGGTTCCGAGTCAATTCTTGTCGGATAATGACACTGTTGAGTTGGTTAATGCCACAATATCGAAATTGGAAAGTAGTTTTAGAACTCAAGTTGATGTTGATGGTGTATACAGTGAGTGGGGTGATATTGTTAAACATAATATGTACAGATCCGTTTCTTATAGAACAGTCTGTCAAGGTAGCAGTAACAAAAAGCATCGCCCCGGTAAACAGTGGTGGTCCGAAAATTTGACACAATTATGGACCGAGGTGTGTGTAGCCGAGCGTAAATGGGTAAAATCTTGTAATCGGAGTGATAAAATTACTTTTAAATCTCAGTATGTATCAAAGCGTAAACTTTTTGATAGAGATGTACAGCGTGCTAAGCGGCTTTACTGGTTTTCTGTTCAAAGGCAACTGTTAGAAGATTGTAACGTTGATCAAGACAAATTTTGGCAATCAGTAGGAAAAGTCGATATTAAGCCTGCAAATAAAAATACTATACCTATGGAAGTTATCATGAATGATGGTTCTATATCATGTAATGTAAATGATGTATTGAATAGATGGAAACAGTCGTTTAGCTCTCTTTTTCAAGATGGAGCTACAAACCATTTTCAACAGTCACCCTTACCAGATAAAAATGATAGTGAACTGATAAATCGTTATATTTCTATTTTTGAGGTAAAGAAGGCTGTTGATAGTGCAAAAAGAGGTAAAGCTTGTGGTATTGACAACATAGCGTCTGAGTTTTAAAAAATGATACAGCTGTGTACTTTTATCATGTTTTATTCAATGTTTGTTTTAATAGTGGCTTTGTACCAAGTATATGGGGTAAATGTGTTATGAACCCCATACCTAATCCATCTAGTAATGATCCTAGGGATCCAGCTAGTTACAGAGGTATTTCTCTTGCATCTTCAATGTACAAAATATACTGTGCTGTATTCAATACTCGTTTGTCATCATGGGCAGAACTCAATGGTAAAATTGAAGATGAACAGAATGGTTTCAGAAAATCTAGAAACACAGTTGATCATATATTGTCTCTAACAAATATTACAGATACAACGAAAAAGCTAAAACAACTACCTTCTGTGCATTTATTGATTTTCAGAAAGCTAAATTACAATACAATTGACCGAAGCTTACTTTGGCAGAGATTGAATGATGTTGGTATTACAGGGAAAATATTGCGTGCTGTAAATTCTCTCTACTCCAGTGTACAATCTTGTGTTAGAGTTAATGCTTTGAAAACAGACTGGTTTAATGTTAACTGTGGCCTTAGACAAGGATGTATTCTGTCGCCTCTCCTTTTTTATCTTTTTATCAATGATTTAACTATTTATTTGAAATCATTAGATATTGGAGTGTGTTTTTAAAATGAGAAAGTCTGTTTATTACTCTATGCTGATGACATTGTTCTGCTTGCAGAGTCAGCCTCTGACTTACAATTGTTAGTTAATGCATTAAATGATTGGTGTGATATCAACCATATGGCAGTAAATGCCGTAAAAAGTAATGTTGTACATTTTCGACCATTGTCAGTCCAAAGAACAACATAGTTTCAAATTACAGGCCAATTTCTCTTCTAAGCACTATCAGTAAAGTTCTTGAAAGAATTATACACAAGCACGTTTTCAATTTCTTCATTGCAAACAACACTATTACATCTCTCCAATCCGGCTTTGTCCCCAATGATTCTACTACAAATCAGCTCATATCCATATATAATACATTCTGTCAGGCCCTAGATGAAGGGAAGGAGGTACGGGCCTTCTTTTGTGACATTTCCAAGGCGTTTGACCGCGTTTGGCATCGCGGTCTTATTCATAAATTGCAAGAAACTGGTATAGATGGACAACTACTTAACTGGTTCTGTGACTATCTCTCAGGGAGAACGCAGAGAGTGGTTCTTTCTGGGGTCTCGTTCTACCTGTAAATGCGGGCGTCCCGCAAGGCTCGATTCTTGGTCCTCTTCTATTCCTTGTATATATTAATGAGATTATCTATAACATCAACTCTACTATTCGCCATTTTGCAGACGATACTAGTCTATACATCATCGTTGATAATCCATATAACTCTGCAATCACACTTAACTCTGACCTTGATAAAATATCCAACTGGGCGAGTACCTGGCTTGTGGATTTCAACCCATCTAAAACGGAATCTCTATTACTCTCTCGCAAAGCTAACAAACCTGCTCATCCACCTCTTATTATGAACGGCGTCCAAATCCACGAGGTAGAATCTCATAAACACCTTGGTGTCACTTTTGCCAACGACGGATCCTGGCATGAGCATATTGAAAACATCAAGAAAAAGGCATGGCAAAGGATTAACATCATGAGGAGCTTTAAATTTGTTCTAGATAGAAAATCATTGGAAACAATCTATACTGCTTTCATTAGACCTCTTCTCGAATACTCAAATGCTGTCTGGGACAACATTACTACCCAGGAGGAATTCGAACTAGAAAAGATTCAACTGGAAGCCCTCCGAATCATATCAGGGACCACTAAACTAGTCTCCATCCACAATCTGTATAAAGAGACCTGCTTCCAACCTCTTAAAGAACGAAGAAAGAAACAAAGGCTTACACTTTTCTATAAAATGTCGAACAATCTCACTCCATCTTATCTGACATCATTAGTACCTAATCTTGTTGGAAATACTACTGCTTATAACTTAAGAAATGCTTAAGACCTCCGACCTATACATTGTAACACACAACTCTACTCTAATTCATTTCTGCCTCAAACAATATCTGATTGGAATCGACTATCCATTAAACATAGACAAGCTCCAAGTCTCAATAGTTTTAAAAGTACGCTGAACACGGATGTCAAAAAGGTACCATGTCATTACTACTTTGGTGATCGGAAGTCTCAAATTCTCCATACTAGACTAAGAACACACTGTAGCTCATTAAATGAGCATCTCTATTCAAAAAACATTATTACCAGCCCTCTTTGTCTATGTGGGGAGATTGAAACGACACACCATTATTTTTTCAGGTGTCCTCGATATGAGAGGCAGCGAACACAATTAAAAGACAAACTTAGCTCTATCACAAACATTACATTACCACTCCTTCTATTTGGTGATGCAAACAGTCCTCAAATCAATATATCTGTTTTCTCTTACGTTCAAGAATACATACATCAAACCAGGAGATTCATCTACTAACTTGCTAACACCAGTCTTGCTATCCCACAAGTAACCCCATCCAAAAAAGCAACCAAATCCCCCCTCTCTCTCTCTCTCTCTCTCTCTCTCTCTCTCTCTCTCTCTCTCTCTCTCTCTCTCTCTAACTTCACATACTCTCGCTCTCCGCCTCTCTTACAATACAAGTAATGTTCATTTAGGCTATCTTCTAATAGTCCAAACCGTAAAAGATATCACAATTCTATTTATGCCCACATTTTTCTAGTAAACAGTCAATTCATATGCAGAACTTTTAAAACTATCCAAACCTGAACATTTATAAAGAATTGACTGCAAGCATGCACTAAGTTTACAATTAATTGTTGTCATTGTAATCTAGTATATACCAACTGTAGGGAAAGAGTTTCAAAAAAAGCTTATTAGCTTACTACTCGATCCCTTGTCTTTGTAATATATATTGTACTTACATATTTAATAAATAAAAATATTGTTTAAACTAAAGAACAACATGTAATTTTACATGTGGTAGTAAAGTTTTGCACATTGTTGATAGGTATTCATATTAAGGTGTAGTATTGAGTGAGCATTTGGATTAAAATTTGATGGCTAAAGCAGTTGCGCATAGTGCTGGTCGTGCATTGGGTCTGTTAATTGCAAGGTGTAAACTATTAGGTGGTGTTCCTTATCATGTGTATACAAAACTGTACAATTCTATAGTTTTACCAGTTATTAACTACAGTGCACCTGTCTGGGGATACAAAACATTTTCCTTTATTGATGCTGTGCATAATAGGGCAATGAGGTTCTTTTTAGGTGTTGGAAAATACACACCTAATTCAGCTGTGGCAGGGGAAATGGGTTGGAAACCCCTTGTTGTCAGCCAGTGGAAATCTGTTTATCTTTACAGCTCTAAGTTATCAAGTTTTGATACATCCAGGCTAACTAAGCGAATAGCACTGGGTGGCTGCTGAAGCTGGCACTCGTTGTAAGAATTGGTATTTTTCAGTTGTGAAATGTTTAAATGAGAATGGTTTACATATGTCTGCTAATATCACAGAACCTATGCCATCTTCAATTGTCAGTGTTTTGGAAAATAAAACAATGGAGTCTTATATTCATAATTAGTATAGTGCTGTTAATAGAATTAATAGCATTACTGGTCGTGGTAGAAATAAACTTAGACAATATAAATTGTTTAAAACGGATTACATGGTCGAAGATTATTGTACTCTCATAGAACTGCATTTAGCAAATTCCGACGTGGAGTTGCACCAATTAGGATTGAGACAGGTAGATTTGAGAATCTAAGTGAAGAACTTAGGAAATGTCCTTTTTGTGATTGTGTGGAAAATGAAATACATGTCATTTTAAATTGTCATGTATATGATGAAATTCGGTTTCCACTTATTTTTGAAGCCAAATCTCTTTTTAGTCACTTTGATAACTTCACAGACACCGAAAAATTTATATTATTCTCCAGCAAAGACTTGATAAGATTGTGTGCCAAGACCTGCTTTGAAGTTCTTAAAGAAAGACAATTTTTACTTTGTAAACAATGTTTTGTATTTAACTGTAGAGCGTACAGCTCTGCCAAGGATTATCATTGAATTTTATCCTTTTTGTGCAATATACTCTTACTACAAAAGAGTTTTATACTTATTTTTTATCAAAAATAGATTATGGTTATGTAGATAAGCATGTATAATTTAACTAGTTTAATCAAAATATTGTCTAGTGTTAAACACTATAATATATATTTGTCATGATTTAATGAGATTAATATGTGTCAGTCTCTTGTAACTCTATTATAGAGTGGCCATGTAACTTTTATGTGATTTTAGAAAATTGTATGTTTTGTATGATATTTACATGGATGAGACGTAAATAAAGAATAAAACTAAACTAAACTACCGAGCAATACCAAAATACGCACACTTGCACAATTGTGTGAAATACCAGTTTTATAATTAGCAACGCGGTCAGTTTAAAGAAATGAGTAATTAAAAAAAAATATGGTAGGAGAATGTTCTAACATGATATAAACTGCTCTTTCTCCAATTGTACTCAATAAATAGAGGAAGTATTAATTCATTCCTTTCAATTCATTTCGAGTTATGTTCTGCACCAGACAAAAATAAACGGCAATCACTCATAATATAATAAAGCTAGAGGTGTAACTGTTCCTGTTCATATCACTTACCGTCATTGTCCATTAATATATGAAGTATCAAGTAATTCCCTGCAAAACATTTAGAGTTATGATCCGAACAAAAAAGTTATTATGGGCATAAGCTCCAAAACTTAAACATCTAGAGTTATGGTTCTTCTGCACTAGACTACCTCTCGTTGTACCTTTCGGTGTTGGAATTAGAAAATACAGAAATGCAACTGTACACAGTTCTAGTATTAGTTTCGTCTTTAACATTACTAGAAATCTTGGTTAAAAGTGGCAACGTGCTCAAAAAATGAACTTTACGTATACGTTCGTGGTGATATGACTTACGTCAAAATAACCGTATGGTCAAATGGGAATACATTGTAATATTAACCTGAGTTAAATACAAATAATTATACTTTTCGTTTTTGTTTATGTTAACAAAATTACTACATGTGTATTACCGAGGCAAGAGGGAAGCATATATAATAAACTATAATAAACGGTGTTTCTACATGCGGACCGCATTCAATGAGGAGTGATTCGATTTTGAGACATATCTCTGAATTGTTCCATAATTGATAAAAAAAACCGGTTCGTATCCATCCATCCATCCCCACCCCACCCCACCCCTCCCCTTACTCCCCCCCCTCGTGTCGTCTCTACATCTCTTATCCCTATCTTATCTCGAGGGAAATGGGTACCTGATTTTTAACAAAATTATCATTAATTTTTTGGGACATATTTTGACCGAATCCAGTATTCAGCAAATCGAAAGGAGAGTAGTTGTACAATATAATAAACAAGAGGGCCATGATGGCCCTGTATCGCTCACCTGTCTACCATTGGCAAAAATAAAAGGTTATTAATAGCAGAAAGGATCAATTTTTACCTTTGGCTCATGATATCCTCTTAATAAGCCTATGTAAAATCAAAAGACCACCCCCCCAGGCAGGGTTAATTTTGACCCTGAGGTCATGATTTGAACAATCTTGGTAGAGAGTCAATTATTGCCACATGCTGAATATCTAAGCTCTAGGCCTCATTATTTTGCTGTCTGATCATGATCTGCACTGTTGGCTATTCATTTTTTTGCTGTCTGATCATGATCTGCACTGTAAGCTATTCATTGTATGTTTGCTGGTCATGATCTGAACTGTCAGCTATTTATTTTTTGCTGTCTAATCATGGTCTGCACTGTTTGCTATGCATTATTTAGCTGTCTGATCATGAACTGCACTTTCATTATTTAGCTGTCTGATCATGATCTGCACTTTCATTATTTTGCTGTCTGATCATGATCTGCACTGTAAGCAATGCATTATTTTGTTGTCTGATCATGATCTGCACTGTAAGCTATTCATTATTTGCAAATATTGATTTAATTTTATATATGAACTTTCTTGTGATGTGAATGTAAAAATTACATCTTTAACATGGAAGTTCAACTAGGGGTCAAGAACATGTATTGCATCATCGCTATTTAAAACTTTATAAAAGTGCCAATTTTAGGCCAGAGTTTTTATATTGCTTGGTTTATGGGAAGTTTTCTTAAATATTGAGTATGAAGGACTTTTCCTACTGTATTGAACAGAGCACATATTGAACATCAGTCTACTGCACCTGTCAATAATTGTCATTTTCGAACAAAATAAACACTTTAAAATAATTACTTTCAATTATATATCCCTACTGTTCTGACACTTCATTAACTAGTCTATGGAGTCGGAACAGCGGAAATAATAAAAATAAAATGTCAGTTCATAATGTCATTGTTATTCTACCTTTTCAAAAAATAGGACAAGCAGTCGCATAAACCAAGAGATATACAAACTCTGGCCTTACCATACAGAGATCCAAGATGTGTACTGATTACAAGACAAATGTCATTTATCAATCTTTTGGTGTTAAAATACTGCAATAAAACTAGCAAATGAGGTGTTCAATAAACAACACATTATTAAAACCAGAAACCATCAAAACAACCTTTCTGACAAATTTCAATGGCTGAAAATGTAACATTTAGAGTGTAAACAAGGTTTTTCCATATTTGGGCTCTGTGACCTAGTTTTTGACCCCAGATGACCCATATTCGAACTTGAGCTAGAAAACATCTTAACAACCTTTCTGACAAATTTCCAGGATATTTGGGCTGAAAATGTTACCTCTAGAGTGTTAACAAGGTTTTTCCATATTTGGGATGTGTGACCTAGTTTTTGACCCCAGGTGACCCATATTAAAACTTAAGCTAGAAATCAACCAAACAACCTTTCTGACAAATTGCCAGGATATTTGGACTGAAACAATAGCCTCTAGAGCCTTAACAAGATTTTTCTATTTTTGGGTCATGTGACCTAGTTTTTCATCCGAGATGACCCATATTCGAACTCGTCCGAGTAATTACTGGGACAAACATCCTGACCAAGTTTCGTGACAATTGAGGAAAAAATGTGACCACTAGAGTGTTAACGAACTAAATGTGGACGGACGACGGACGACGTCCGACGGACGACGGACAATCATCGATCCTAATAGCTCACCCTGAGCCAGCTCAGGTGAGCTAATAAAAAAGATGTCAACTCTATTTGAAAGTAAGGAGAGCAAGCAAAACAGATATCTTACTTACGTATAATGTAGAAGTAGTATGAGCAAAAAGGAATAGTTACCATCAGAGTCATTTTAATATTTCCTACGATGTATTGCAGTTTGAAAAGTTCGCCAAATTGCTTCAAATTGATTGGTTGACTTTGTCAAGTGACAAAGCAAGTTAAGACTTGTACAGTTTATTTTTAAAGCGTGACCTTGACCGGTTTTACACCGACATAATTATCTTGTTAAACGACGTTTATATTTATTTTTACAGAAATGTACCAAATCAAATCTTGACATAAACTTAATGTATTTAAACGCGTAAAACGGACTTTTCAATAAACAAGCAAATTATCAGTATCATATGAAAATACTTACATATACCTTATCAGTTAGACAGCTCCAGTAAGTCCAGATATATATAATGATTCAGTCACAATATCTACTTGGTTTTATATTTAAACTTCTCCTGCTCATAGTTACGATAACCCGTTCAATCTAAATATAACTGCGTAAATATTGTTAACCAATAACTTAAATAACATCCGTGTTGCATACAATGGAAGGCTTTTTGACAAATGCTTAATGTTTTTGCGAAATGCAATATGTTTCTTGCCAAATCTTTGCTAAATGCGTTTTGCATTTTTGCTAAATGTTTCTTGCCAAATACGACATCATTTGCTAGATGCTACTTCTTAATTATTTTGTCATTGTGCGATATTACAACGCGTTGCAGTTGGGTTTGCCCGTTCGCTATCTTGGCAATCGATACAGTTATAATCTTACGTCACTCATAGCGCAATTTTGAAACTATTATTAGAGCTAGTTTATAGGTTAACTCCTCCCTAGGTGCGAGCGTCCAGCTTCTTTCTCACGTCGTCAATTTGCTCCGCCCAAAAACCCGCATGGTAATTTTAATGCAAGTGACAAACAGTATTTAATAATGTTAAATATAGGTTTCTTCGCGTATTTTGTAGTGACTTCGAGATAAATTATATAGATCTTCTGTTTTATTTAAAATGTTGATTAATATATACTCTTTTAAAAGAGATCTCCTTCAATTACAGCGATTGAGCTACGGTATCATTGCATTTATTATAAGTGTAGACCGTAAGTTTATGAATTAGTTTACATGTAAATTATGTTCGCGGAACTTTACACATCGGAATTCTATTGCAGTACAATGTAACATGTTATCCTACACAATTCATAATGACGTCTGGTGAACAAAAGTATATTGTGATGCATTTTTCATAAAATGCGTTTTTCAGTCTGTTTCTCAACTCGCCTTGTCAATTTTGTTTGCCAAAGTGGAACAAAATGTCAACGAAAGTAATTAAATTGACGAAATTATCAATAATTGAGTACATCGATGCGTGAAAAATATTTTTGTCTCCGGCAGTACTGGAACTCCTTTATTTCGCAGAGCGTCGCCACAAAAGGTAAGGAAGTCTACTGACATACTAAGTATCTAATGCCGTACTGTACGTACTGACATAATCAGTGCATCTGCCAAAATCTTTACTTGTACGGACGTTGTATTATCATACCCAAGTTCCCTCTCTACTGCCGACAGTGAACTCGACAATTTTCCCTTGTGAACAGTGTTTTTACTTGAAAAGCCGTGCGGTCAGGGCGTTGAGTTTAAGAAAAAAATACAAATCAATGAACAGGGGCGTAGTTACTTCGGCCATAACAAGAGCTGTCACATGACAGCACGCTCGACTATTCGAAAGGTTGTTGGTAAAATGGGTTTTTTGTCAAAGAACAGGAGTATTGTGTAATTGTCTGTAAGAATTAAGGTCAAAGATATGAAACTTGTTCAAAGACCTTTGTAAATGTACATTACATTCAAAGCCTTACTCTGGATTCTGTAAGCCAAGTGGAGGGAGGAGGGGATAATTTCAAAGAAATACATAACCTTGTAAATTTGATCATGAATAACTCTGTAACTTTTCAAAATTGAAATGTATAGAATTAAAAAAGCATGACCGCTGCATGCTGCATAATTATTCTATGACATTTCAAAAGAAAGCCGTTTCGAGTATTTCCATGTTAGTCTGGTAAAAACTGTGACAAAATTCTAAGTTAAAAGGGGCATAAATGTCAAAAATCAAAAACATTGGTGAAGATGTTGACAGTAAACATACATTTTAAGTCCATAAAAAAAAATTAAAGTTAAAAAGGGGCATAAATCTGTCAAAAATCAAAACAGAGTTATGGGGATTGTTTCCTCAGATGTAGATGTTGATGGTAGACACATACTTTGAGTTTCAAGTCAATACTTTTGATAGTATTCAAAACATTTGACTTTATAAAATCTTTTACCAAATATTCTAAGTTAAAAAGGGGCATAAATCTGTCAAAAATCAAAACAGAGTTATGGGGATTGTTTCCTCAGGTGTAGATGTTGATTGTAGACACATACTTTGAGTTTCAAGTCAATACCTTTGATAGTTTTCAAGATATTTGAATTTATAAAAATCTTTAACAAAAAAATCTAAGTTAAAAAGGGGCATAAATCTGTCAAAAATCAAAACGGAGTTATGAGGATTGTTTCCTCAGGTGTAGATGCTGATGGTAAAGATATATTTTGAGTTTCAAGACAATACCTTTGATAATTTGCAAGATATTTGAATTTATAAAAAACTTTAACCAAAAATTCTAAGTTAAAAAGGGGCATAAATCTGTCAAAAATCAAAACAGAGTTATAGGGATTGTTTCCTCAGGTGTAGATGTTGATGGTTAACAAACAGTTTGAGTTTCAAGTCAATACCTTTGATAGTATTCAGGATATTTGACTTTATTAAAAACTTTAACCAAAAATTCTAAGTTAAAAAGGGGCATAAATCTGTCAAAAATCAAAACAGAGTTATGAGGATTGTTTCCTCAGGTGTAGATGTTGATGGTAAAGATATATTTTGAGTTTCAAGTCAATACCTTTGATAATATGCAAGATATTTGAATTTATAAAAAACTTTAACCAAAAATTCTAAGTTAAAAAGGGGCATAAATCTGTCAAAAATCAAAACAGAGTTATGGGGATTGTTTCCTCAGGTGTAGATGTTGATGGTAAAGATATATTTTGAGTTTCAAGTCAATACCTTTGATAGTATTCAAGATATTTGACTTCATTAAAAACTTTAACCAACGCAGACGCCGACGCCGACGCCGAGTGCAATAGTCTCCTTATTCTTCGAATAGTCGAGCTAAAAATGAAACGGCAGACCTGACAGTCAGACCAGTAGATTAATAACGATTATCTAATTTGTTTCACTTTATCTCATATATTTACATGTATTTCAATTCTTTTTTATTCCAACCAATATAAAAATCTGTAGATGAGTGTTGGATACTGCATCCTGACCAATCCAATTTACCGCCCGTAGTCATACATGAGCGAAATGTTGGACACATGACTGCAGAGTTACACGATTACTCAAAACTTTGTGAATTTATTTCGGTTTTTTTCACATTTTGAAGAAGAAACATTCGACGAATGATAAAGAAAACATATTTAAAGAATCTGCGGGAAAACGACAGTCTTAGTGAAACATTTTGTTTTGCACTGACCGCTGTGTCACTAGTGTCACTGAAGTAAAATATACACAATAATATTATATATCCTGGATATACTCATGCGTACTAATTTATGTTCAGTGTTATTGTTTTTTAAATGGCTATCGGTAAAATCACAAGAAGCTCATTTAATGTACATTTGTACATATATATGAGAACTTGGTACAGTGCTAGTCTAACTATTTCGACTTTGAAGGCAAACCGATTTTATAGGCTGATATTTCAAGTTGTTCACCTTCTAGTTATAAATAACAGATCTGTGAAAGGGGTCTAACTGAAACGCCAACTTAATTATGCTATTGGAACGCTGCTGTATATGTCCAACACATAGTACAGAGGGAGTCCGACATGTCTGGCACAGGACTTTCTGCTGTCAGACAAGCGGCTTTTCTGTCCCGGGTCCCGGTTGTCCGCAGGCTAGCCGAAATGTTGAGGGCAAAAAATTAAAACGAATAAATATTGTACGAAAGTCCTGTTTTACCTAGCCCAGACATTTTAGATCTATTTGCAGAATTGGGATAACATTTTAATCTTGCTTACTTTAAAAGTGCGCTGTTAATGTGTTTTATTCTTATTTTTATGCACATGCATTACCTCGTGGAGTAGCCTCAATATTTCGACTGCAAGACAGAACAATTTTACAAACTGATATTACATCTAGTCTGCCTTTGCGAAGGGCGGCCATCGTATGTAGCAAAAAGCACTTTCGTGCAATTAGTTGGGCTATTCGTTGAGGTACGCAATGAAACTTCCATAGTTTATTTCATAAAGTTTTGGGAAAGTTTTATCAATTAGTGTACACCTGGCTCCGCCATTTACCAAAGTGCACTTTAGTATATACTGTATCCGATACTGCTTCTGTTATGACTTAAAAATTTTCTTTCCACGTTCGGAACGTAACGTCAGAATCAAATAAAAACTGATCGTATGCGCCCCTATTTGACCTTTTCAATGAAAGAACGGAGGGGAGGAGTTAACCGATATCTACATGCTCTATTAATAGTTTCAGATTCGCCTTTGTGTGACGTAAGATTGTAATTGTATTGATTGCTAAAATAGCGAGCGGGCAAAGCCAACTGCAACGCGTTGTATTCTGCCATGAAGCAATCTTTTCGTTACTCGTGACAATGATTTCTTGTTCAATGCTAATATCTCTGCATTTAGCAATATCTTTTAATCATAAAGAGTTTCTGGTTATGGTGAGACAGAAATTAATAAATATATATAGAGCATTGACAGAAATAAAACAAATCAACTTTCACGAAAAGTATGGTGGCATATTTCTGCATACACTTAGCCAGCTAATTATCATGATAAAACAAGTACAAAACTTCACAAAAAACTCTAAATGATTTAAAGTTTACCGATAATCAATAACTGCTATGTAGTATTCTAAAATAATTTTAATTAAAAAAAATAAACCCAAAACAAAAAAAAACCTTTTTCCCCCCCCCCTGGAAAAAAAAAAAAAACCCCCCCCCCCCCCCCCCCCCCCCCCCCCCCCCCCCCCCCCCCCCCCCCCCCCCCCCCCCCCCCCCCCCCCCCCCCCCCCCCCCCCCCCCCCCCCCCCCCCCCCTCTCTCCCTCTCTCTCTCTCTCTCTCTTCTCTCCTCACTTAAATTACATACCCTTTATCACTAACGAATAGGTATGTGCTCTTTGACAATATTGTAACAGCTGTCATTTAAGATACAATTTACTAAGGGAAGAACCCTCGATAACGTTGCAAGAACTTTTGGCTCAACCCTTTGTTGTCTTTGTTTGAAATATATAAGCATGTTACTGTTATTTCATATAATTATTATGTATATGCAAAGAGCAAAATAAAATATTATTAAACTATCATGAAAAGTTTGTCATATTATGTGGAAATGTTTTACTGTTTTAGTTTTCATGAAAACTTTTCAATGTGTTTATTGTTGTCCTATTCAAAATACTCAGGTAAGACTGTATTTCTGATAGATGGTCAAGTGTTAAAGAGCTCTTACCTTGCTTTTCTAGACGACGATACACAAGTAGCTTCTGCTTTATAAACGTTTATTGGAGCTCTGAAAGGGCTGTCAGTCATATCATTTTACAGATATTGACATAATTTTTAATACAAATATTTTCTTTCTCTGACAAAAATTATTGCAAAAGGAGTTTCATAATGATTTTCACACATTATGACTGAAAAGTCAGAATAAAATCTTCAAGTTTATTATGTTACATTGGTCAAATATTTGGAGCAGAAAAATCAATTTGCAATTCTTCAAGACATACAGTTTACAGTTAATAGTAAAGTATACTAAAACGCAAAAGAAAGTGTGCACGTTTCTTTTTAAGATAACTTTAGGGCTTTTTCGGAAAATTTACTCGAGTTACTGGTCAACTCGTGGGTAACTGGGGATTACATTGGTTGGTAGATCAGAGTTTAAGCGCATGCGCAAAGCTTACTCGAGTTAGTCGAGTAACTTTTCCGAAAAAAACCAAAGTTCCTTTCATATGTGTATCATGTGAAGCACGCCTGTCACTGTTGAACAATGGCTACATCGGTCAATATTGGGTTAAATGTTACGTAACGTCCCTATACAAGCTTTTTGCATGATTTGCCCTTGCAGTGTCTGGACAAATGTGAAATCGGTCAAATAATCTCTCATTACTTTCTTACAACTTCTAGGAGTAAGAAAAACACACAGCGATTTGAATATTTTCAAAACTCGTAATGCCCAGACTCTCTCAGCGTCAACGTATTGAAGCTTCGATGCTGCTTAGCAAGGGTGACTCCGTCGATAATGTTTCACGGGCATTTAATTGCCACAGAAAAACAGTAAGTAAACGTGCCAGGTTCCAGCAAACAGGAACAGTTGCCGATCGTCCCCGAACCGGCAGGCATCGTGTAACTAACGTCAGATTAGACCGTCATTTTGAACTGACCCACACCAGGCGTCGTTTCTAAAACGCTACCGCTACAGCGAGGCAGTACGGTATTAGCAGGGACACCGTTCTAAGGCGTCTGCGTCATTGTGTTCGGCCTATCAAACCAAGACGAGCTAACGTTGGTAATGTGCTCGTACGACGTCATCGCGTTGCTCGTTTGAACTGGGCACGGCTTCACCTCCGTTGGCAAAGACGTCAGTGGGATAGAATTGTCTTTTCCGATGAATCAAGGTTTAACCTGAGTCATCATGATGTAAAGGTGAGGGTATTAAGGAGGAGAGGGGAGCCGTTTGCTGACGCCTGTGTTGTAGAGAGAAACAGGCTTAGCGGGGCAGTGTTATGGTTTTGGGCGGGAACATGGGAAACAGAAAAACTAATCTAGTCAATGTTAATAGCAATACCAGGTGTTAAGACCAGTAGCTGTTCCATTCCCCCGTCACATTGATGCACGACAATGCACGTTCGCATACGACACGGCTAACGCAGCAATACCTAAATGCAAAAGGCGCTAACGTCTTGCCTTGGCCTGCCGTTTCTCCTGACCTTAACCCAATCGAGCATATTTGGGATCTTCTTGGTCGTAGAGTTAGGACAAGACATGTCGTCAACAATTTGCAGGAGCTACAAAATGTTCTGCATATCGAATGGAACAACATTTCTGCACACGGCGTACAACGTTACATCAATTCCATGAGACGCCGTATTGTACAGGTTATCCGACAAACTGGTGGCCATACCCGGTATTAATCAAATAATCACAGCAAAACCACTAGGAGAGCTGCAAAACGTGATTATACTCACAATAACATCAATATCACAGTTTGCGTATTTTTTATTTGACCCTTGATACATGTAACCGAATTCTGTGCATCTAAAGAAACTGCTATTTTAAAAAAGGTTACTTGGGTTTGTAGGCAGTTGAATAAGCTAAACAGTGATACCAAACATCATATCATTTCCAGTATGGATATCAGGCAAATAAAGAAAAACTTCTATGCACACTTTCTTTTGCGTTTGAGTATATAACTTTGTTCCATCGGACATACCTGCATGTGTCTATGAAAAGTATATCTTCAATGCGTTCTGACGGTTTAGTCAATAACGACCGACCAGGTATAGTAGATATATTAAACAGAACACAATTGTTAGCAAGCAAGTTTCAAAGATCAGATATGCACAATTTGCGAACACGAACAACGTCACAATCGCAATAATCTGATTCTGTTTAGTTCAACTCAATATAAATATTTCAACTAAAACAGATTTTGCAAACTTATACAAATCGCTATATGGTACATCATCTTTGATTGAACCAACTTCTAACGTGTTTGAGTAAAAGCAACAACTTTTTCATGCATTTCTGGTACCCATTCACAGCTAGGCTGAATGAGGCAAATGACTCAATAGGTATCTTGATCAAGTCTGTATCACAAATTAAATTTATTGTTGCAGTATGTGCCATGTCTACTTCCAAAGCTGGAAGTGTCATTCTTTAGTGCGTGGATCCGCTCTGTTTCAAGGTATTGTGCTATTTTATCTTAAGTAGCTTCTGTTGATCAAATAGTACAGATACCTTAAAAAGTCCCCACTTCAAAACTGTAATTGAATTTGCTTGTGGATATGCCGGAAAGTGATTGTGATCCGTAGTAACAGCACGCCAAAGAGCAGTACGTACACCATTACGCTAAAATACTCAAAACCAGATTTCGAAGTATTGTAGATTCTAATTTCAATATGCTTAGGGTCAACATTATCATGACAAAATGAAAGTGATTTCTATATTTAACTGTCCTTTGGCTCTGAATGCTTACGATGTACATATACACAATTACGCAACGAAAACAAATCTGTGTCGGTGTCATGTACTGCTTCCTAGGCACTTGAACAATGCATGTTTCAAGTTCTATTTAACAATCATACAAACAGGAAGTAAGTGCTAATTCCTAAACTTTATATACAGTCACTGTACAAATTCAAGCGATGTATGTCAAGTTTTATCGAGAATATGCAAGTAGCTGTTTTTATACCGCCGAAACGAAGTTAAGGGGTATATAGGAGTCAATCGGTGGTTGGTCGGTCGGGTAGTCGGTCGGTCAGTCGGTGCGTTGCATTTTCCTTGTCCGGAGCATAACTTGAAAACTACTGGTTGGAATTCAATACAACTTCATACAATGGTCAAGCACATTGATAGAAAGTGCAGTGCAAAAGAATCATAACTCTATCTTGACTATTTACAGAGTTATTGCCCTTTGTTACTTTTCCTTGTCTTGAGCATAACTTGAAAAACTACTGGCTGGAACTAAATATTACTTAATAAAATGGTCAAGCACATTCAGAGGAAGTGCAGTGCACATGAACCACAACTCTATCTTAAATAATTACAGAGTTACTGCCCTTTGTTACTTTTCCTTGTCTGGAGCAAAACGTGAAAACAACTGGTTGGAATTCAATACAACTTCATACAATGGTCAAAAATAATGAGAGAAATTGCAGTGTACAAGAACCATAACTCTTTCTTGACTAATAACAGAGTCATTGCCCTTTGTTACTTTTCCTTATCCGGAGCATAACTTGAAAACTACTGGTTGGAATTCAATAAATATTCATACAATGGTCAAGCACAATGACATGAAGTGCAGTGTACAAAAACCATAACTCTATCTTGACAAATTACCGAGTTATTGCCAAGAACAATATCTTTGTTTTATTTTTTGTGCAAAGTATTATGTTACTACTAACTTCCTCAGTTGATAAAGCAGTCTTTCGGGGTTATTAATCACATCTAGTGATAGGTCTGTTTTTCAATTAGAGAAGTCACATTTTAATGCTAAAAATTGACTTTCATTTTGTCACATGTAGTATATGTTAACATAAAATTCAGTTAAATAATATACTTGGTACCATACACTTTTATACAGTAAACTCTGTAAACATCGATTTCGGATATATAGTAACTTTGCATATAAAGATTATTCTTATGGCCCGATGTTTTACCTTCTTTGTTTAATGTAAACATATACGGTTATAACATACATCAGTTATTACGTATCTTCGGATATAAGGGACATAATTTTGTAGCCCAAAACTGAAAAATGTACTGTAATGTAATCGTATAAAGCGAACTACAAATGTGTTCCGAAGAGTTAAAAAACACTTTGATTTTTTCATTTTTCTTTTACCGTCTGCATCGTAATTTTCGTAGCACACTTGTAGCCTATTATTCATAAATGAAAACTTATATTATTAAATATTTCGAATTATGGCAAGAGAGCGAAAGCCAGCTTTCGTCAAATGGTATTAATATAGACAGAGTCTTTAAATTTCTGTCTATTCATGAAACGTTTACATTTGTACATGTATCATAAACGCTCACATTACAAAGTAAATTTAAAATCGTGTGTGAATATGAAAAGGGTGAAAAAGGCAAAATTTGGTTGGTTAGAATTTATGCTGTCCCTAAAAGTACATTGTCGGGATGTTAAATGAAAAAGAAACAATTGCCAATGAATACCAGACATCAACTTCATTAAGCACCACCGTTCTCGTAAATTTGACGACGTAGACTGTGCGTTGTTTGAAAGCTTTAAGGACGCTTGCTTCGGTAATGTCCCGATCAATTGGCCGAATCAACAAAGAAGAATGCAAGTTCAGTTTCCACGTTATGTTGTATTAAATAAATCACTACAGTTCATCATTTTCTTGCGTCTTTCTGAAACATGTTAAATCATTCATAGATGTCCGAAATTGTTCACACGGTTGCAAGATTGCAAAGAAAACAGCATCTTAATATAAATACATCCACTGTTTCATACATCCGTATTGTAATCCTGAAGACTTTTCATCAATGTCTGCCTATCAGTACATGTATCTAATGTTCATAATTTACCAGACCGAAAACAGAAGCAAAACAAAACATTTCAAGACCATCACTGTTATACCACCATGGTTACCAAAAACTTCAATGTATCAAAATCTTTACGCGTACTCTTTCATTCATATATAGATATTTAGATGTTTATCTACATATGCTGACATTGCTGCAGCTTCTTCTGTAAAGCAAGGATGTTTAATAACGTCATGTGAGCATATGTTGGTGAAATATATCACAAACATATACACCCTTTCAATTAATCGATAATCTACCGACCAAGAGTTGCGTCCCTTACCGGCTGTGACGTCATACGATGATAAATTGCACAAATGAAACCATCTCTGATACTTGCTTCAGGTTAAACAAGTTTTTACGGCGTAATTGGTAATGATTTTGTCATTTTATACATCATTTCTACTTTTATTATCATAATCATAATATATATAGATATGTTAACTGTGAAAAACTCGGCGATTATTTAGAAATTTTTAGAAATAAATTGTGTATTTTCGAATAAAGTTTACGGATGCTGTAATTGTTCTGCTTAGAAATAACCAAAAATGAATAACGTGATTTACATGAATTAAAGTAATTAATGCATGGTTTAGTGAGAATTATTGTCAAGAAACATTTTTAAAAAATACGAGCTATGGGGCAGGAATACTCTATAGACGGTTCCTGCTAAGGGGATAATGTCCGTTTACTGTAAAAAGTTGCCATATGTCTGGACTAATTATGTTACTAAGGCCTATTGTTTTAACAATCAATGACATAATTAGAAATATTAATTTTTATAAACACCATCTTTTTTTCATTTCCATGCAATTTATTAATAGATTCTATATCTTTTCAACAATGTAAGGTTATGAAATGAAAACTGAAATGAAATGTACAACATAAATGTGCAACATAAATAGTTTTATCTTGAAAGTTGCATCATACAGCAAACTGTTTTCGTGTTAAAATGTGAACTATTAGTGATAATAACATTGTCAAATTTAATAAGATGTGTGTCCAATTAATTGGTGCCCTACTGCAGTGTACATGTCATAAAACATCAGGTGGCCACGAAATGCCCTTGGGCATAATCATGTACAATACACAGAGTGCCATAAAACCCCTATGAAAGGTCCAGTGATCGCATAAACAGCTAACCAATTAGTGACAAATTTGGTGACCAGTTATTGATATGTAGCATTCATGTGAATTTATGGTTGAGTGTGAAACTAGTGTTAACTGAGATGAAATCTAATATGAAATCTAAGAAGCGATACTGTTACGCATTGATATTACTAGATGTCTCATCTTACAAATCAAGAGTAACAGATTATTAGTTTAGTTAAAATCATCTTTTATTTTTCAACAAACACACATGTTAATACAATGACATATATACACAACGAAACAAAATGCAATTTGTCGGGCCACAAGTTCTTTCAACTTAGCAAACGGCCCTTCCCAGAATGAAAATATTAAACAAATTAATTATAAATATGAAATAAATAGTACTTGTTTTCTTAACTAAATATTTTGTGTCCGAGATCCCAACGCCGTGGATGACTGTTCCCAGTTTGGGAACTAAATATTATCAAACAAAAACAGATTATTTAAACAGACTGCACGCCACCTACACGTAGGAAATTTGGTCTGACAATCGGGAACCTACAATGATCTGAACAAAAGAGAGAAAAATGTCTTTGCCTTAGAATAGTAAAATAATTGTTTGAATAATGTACATGTATGTAGAAAAATATATCAATTGATGGTCGAGTGTTAAACTCAAGACTGTGTCCTGGTGCGCAGCACTGCTGCTGATGTAAAAACTGAAAATGATTTCTTCATGCCAGTCATTTAATCACTTATGAAAAGTGATGTTAGCAAAGACAAACTTCTCTGTAGCAGTTCCTTTTATTTGTTCTTTTATTGTAGATTTCTTTAATAAATAAAGTAAACACTTTTAGGTGAGTTGATTGTAGTACCAACTGGTTTTGATACATATCTACAACTGCATAATCATCAGTCGCTAAAAACTTGAAGTATAAAAAGCTCCCAGTTAAAATCGCGCAAACATTTGATTCACTTGTCTTCGTCATTCCACTATGATTTCATTTAAGTTATCTCTATTCGGTATATATCTACAGTTTCAAGCTGTAAAAGCTACAAAAATACCTAGATTTAGCGTTCCTTCGATGAAATAATATACGCAGTGGTCAACAATCACGCTTGTGCCATTATCTCGTTTTAAAGGCGCATCCCCGCATGACGTCATCAAAGGGCAGATAATTCAAATTACCGAATAATTGAAACGGTGTATATCATCAAACACATAGCCAGAATATGCTTCCTTGCTAGCATTGTATTTCAGCAAATATTGAAATACCAACAAGTCTCGATTGTTTTCTTTTCTTAACTATGTCCATGCCAACATCCCAATTCCTTTCCTTATTTAAATCGAAGTCAAACTTTAACTCATAAAAAACTTATCTCTCCTTTGCAAGGCTTATTTTCACTACTAGGGTTGAAATCCATTCAGTAAAAGTCACAATCAATGAAAGACCAAGTGCTTGCTTCACACCAACAATAAGGTTCAAGACAGACTGACGTTTTGCCTCATCCCAGAATCGACAGACTTACGTTTCCCATCCTAGTCCCGTCCGGTATGTTCATTATGCTATAATCGAGCGTAAACTGTTATATAAACAATACCGATAGTCTTATAGGAAAGCAGCAGACATACAGCTCTCAGCCAAAGTTGCATGAAGGGAAGCTTACATGTTTCTGATGCTGCATCGTTTTACATGTGTCACGATAATCAAATATTTCTTTAATCTTCTTTTGCTGTATCTGCATATTCAGATAAAAACTTGAGGCCTCAATGAGCTATGTCTGTTTCCGTGTTCACGGTCTCCACCATCACACTGGTCACATTAATGAAGGAAGCCGTCTTTTTGAGGTCATCCTTCCTGCCATACAACTTCTTTTCCTGAGTGGTACAGTCTGCCCATATACATGTCCTTACCTTTTCATCCAAGATACATAAATGAGACAAATGTGTTTCTGTATCATGAGCATCTTGGTGACGAGGGCAGCTTCAATGTCTACAGCTACAAAATGTCGCAAACACTAAAGTTAATATTATGGAAGTGTCACACACGTTGCATATGTCGCATACACCGAAGTTGATATTACAGAAGTGTCACACAAGATGCATTTGCTGTGTCGCATACACCCAAGTTGACATTACGGAAGTGTCACACACGACTTAGTTATTGTTACTCCCATAATTCTTCCGGCACTCAGATGTGAAAAATGATTCCTTTAATCAACAAGGACGTTATTTTCAGTTCATAGTTACTACTATGTGCACGCTTCATTACGAAGATTGACAAATTCATGCCATATAGGTGCGTATTTTTTTTCGAATGTATTTGTCGCAGACTGGGCAATTGCTAATGGGTTCCGCACACTGCATGCACAAACGATGATGAGTACATGGTAAAAAGAGAGCATTCACACTGTTTCTGCCACATAACATACACAAAACCAAGTTTTTCAAGCGCTGGTTTTCTTCCATTGGCGTTTCTGAAAAGAGAAGAACGAATAAAATATTTGAATGCAATGTGAAAGGACCATCAACTACCTGGAGTCATTTCAGTTAACCAATGGAAATTTATGAAACTTGTGGTAAAATATAAGAATCAGTAAGGACAAGTTCAATTTGGAAGAACCGTTATTATGTTTTGTTGCGTTCTAATTATCTACTGCAACAATTGTTACTTTTTCATTACTATTACGCACCTCGAAATCTTTTGACTGGAATTTGTTTGAAAGCGATGGCAGACATTGAAAGAAAGTGCAAGAAAATATTTACATCTCCCGCTTATCTAATTATCCTTTTCTGTTACAATTACTTTGCCAGAGCATTACTCGAAAACAAATATCACAAAGTTGTTTTTTAAACAGGTACTGTACTTCTATATCGAGAAGGTAATATAAAATTATATAAATTTAGGACTTAATTTAGAGATATCTTAAAAACAATAACAAGCTTTCTCCAACTATCCTTCATCTTTAAATAAAGGTTACGTGCAGTATTTAGGTAAGCTTTGGACATGAAATGGTAACTAAAGGAGATTATTAAAAAGGCAAAGTGTTCAGTGATGTTCCTATCAATGCATAAATCCCTATTTGGAGTTTCAGCTAAATGCAACTTATTGTTGTTGTTTTTTCTGAAGAAAAGTCTGATATATCGACTCTTACATAAAGCATAAAGCGATGTATGTTAATCCCTTCTGAAGCATTGACATATTGCGTTATAACTTATATAATATTATCAAAATACCGTTTTGTCTGGCCTTTAACACACTATCTTGCTGTCTCCGTTCTTTGATTATTTCAATAGCATCTATTACTTCCTCAATAGTGGGTTTTATGCTTCCTGTGGAAAAAAAATCAATTACAATAATAATTTTCCTTTTGTTGGAAAATCAATTTCTTCCTGTACAAGGTACGTAGAATTCGAGAGATTTTACCTTTACAACAATTGCCACCGTTGATGAGATATAATTAGTTTCCTTCAATCCTTCAAACAATGTATTATCGGGATCATTGTATACAGTCTAAGTGATTCACTTGTTCAGGGATTTCCGTGTAACAGTCTATATTAACGATTTTCATCAAAAGCACTTAAATTTTATTAAAATGCACTAAATGTCTCAATTATTTCCCTGTCCTGTACGGCTATCATTAAACTTTAATTGCAATCAATTGGCAAACAGTGCTATAAATACAATTACATACATGTATGTCATAATAAAAGGATAATATGATTCAGTTTGGGATAACCATTAATAAGTGATCATATTTTAAATCACTGTTGTTACGGTAGTTTGAACTGGTTATATTGTCCTATATGAACATCCTATGTCCATGGGCTACTTTATTAAATAATACAAAACGAGTTTCACAAAGGCTGAAACTGCACACAATTGATAAAATCTACTAAAGAATAACCTCTTTTCCTCAGCTCTTGAACAGCTTCATTAAAATCCGACAGTTGGTATCCCATCTCTAGACATGTTTCTTTATGCTCCTCAAGCGCAGCTTTAAACTCTGGATCCCGCAATGACATGTGTTCAAAGGCCCCCTGAAGATCATGGCTACCTTGCCGCGAAGTGTTGATTTGTGGTTCACTCTCCTTGAAAAGAATACTCATACATTAATTTAAGTCATTCGTTAAACATTTCTTATTTGGATTTTTATTCGTATGAAAATGAAATAAGTAAACATCCTCGGTTACTATTCGTTTTTAGCTTACAAGAAAAGTAGAGGAGCTTTCTGTCACGACTTTAAACTTTTCAGGGTTAGTATTCAAGTCATCCGATATTTTTAAGCTCACCTGGCACAACGTGCCAGGGCGAGCTTCATTGTATTAGGATCGGTAATCGTCCGTCGCACGTCCGTTCACTTTTTCCATTAAACGACTTCTCCTCTACAACCACTGCAGGCCAATGTTGACTTTGCAGGGATGTTCCCTGCATGAAGCTCTATCAAAGCTGTTCAAAAAGTTCCATTTAATGCAGAACTCGGGTTGCTATGACAACAAATAGGAAATAGGAAAAACTTCTAAGATCTTCTTCTCTGAAACCACAAGGCCAAGAGTTTATATATATATATATATATATATATATATATATATATATATAGAAAAAAAACAGTCCATGAGATAATTAAATTATTATTTGCCAACCGGTTTCGTTTTCATGCTCATCAGGGCAAATATGGCGTCAAAATAAAATATAGCATACAATATAAATTACTTAGCAACGTAACGTCAAAGTTTTTAAGCCTAAATTAAACAATAACTGATGACGTCATCATTTTTGACGTTGTGTACACAACTTTGACGTTACGTTGCTAAGTAATTTATATTGTATGCTATATTTGCCCTGATGATATAGTGAAACCGGTTGGCAAATACCAAAAGAAAACTCATATAGTGTCATTTTTTCATTTTATATATATATATATATATATATTTATATATATATATATATATATATATATAGCATGTAGCATCGCCTTGAAGACTTCTGCAAAGTTTGTTCAAATCAAGACCCACGGGTCAAAACTGACCCCGCCCGGAGGTCACTTGATTTTAGATAAGCTTGAATAGGAAAAACTTAGAAGGCATATGGCTTAGATATTCAGCATGTAGCATTACCAAGTGGACCACTACCAAGTTTGTTCAAATTATGACCCTTCCCAGTGGTCATTTGGCTTTGAAATCTCTGAAACTTCAAGGCCTAGAGCTTAGATATTTATTATGTAGCGTTACATAGTGGACCTCCATCAAAGGGAGTCTTTTTTACGTAGGCTTATACATGTTGAGCCAATGGTAGCCAAGTGAACGCTAAAGTGTCATCTTGGCCCTCTTGTATAAGCCATGTGAACACTCTAGTCGCAACCTTTGGTACCCGTTAATGATAAAACAGACTTGACATTATGAAACTGGTACATTTAAGTTAAAATTAGATTATGTGGTCATTCTATAAAAGTATTGTGATTACTCGAGAAAACTTATTTGGTTCCCAATAATGATGACAGGAATGGTTGTCTCAATGATATCTAGATCGGATGTGAAACCGGGACACTAGGGGTCAAAATGCACATTTAAAAAAGAAAATTTAAAGAAACACACGTGATTTTCCGATGCAACAGCGACCTGTATTAAAGCTATGAATTCGTCGCCTTTTAGTTCTCGGGCATATGAACAAGCTGGAAACCAACGGCAATGCTCTGTCCAAGGATCGTCATCCGGGTCCCATTTCTGAAGTCCACCGTCGCAAGCAAAACAGCGCACACGGTCTTCGAACCCTTTAACAATCAATATAAGTATTATAGTGAAATTTAGGCTGACACCGCTGGAACTTAATTAGGAGAGACACATTCATAATAGTACTTCTATGTAAGGAGCAAAACCACGCTAAAGGTCATTTACAAACAACATCTACTTGTGTATGACTGACTGGTTGTTTGATGTTTTTCAAGATTTTGAACGTCAATCCTATTTTCCTGTTCAATATGGTCAAAATTGACCTTTTCAAACATCCTATGTTACTTCATACCATACATTTGAGTCTTAAAAGCTGATAACACTACTTTGAGAAAAAGTCACGTGCCGAATTATGTTCTGTATCTGCTTTGAATTTTGTGAGTGTCGTCCCTTTGTATTTTCTGAGACATAAATCCCTTCGACCACGTTTAAATTAAGTCTTCCTAAAGGTTATGTTTACAACAGCGCGTCTTCTTATCACTTTGACAAAGTTCATCTTATGACATTCTAAAGAAGCTACATCTCACAGACGCCATTAATAATAAAATAAGTTCAATCAGACCATAGCGTCATGTCATATGCGATATTCTGGAACACAGGTTGTATGCTGGATATTAAAACAATGTTTTTGACCACATTTAGAAAATGTCTTTTCTTCATTCTGTTATCCATGAACACATAATAATGCTTTATCAGTGTCCCATAGATTATAATTATGTAGACAAAAAAGCCTACCTGTGTAATACAACCCGGCTTCTGCTAATTGGCTTGGCCTTTGTATCATATGTGTTGGCCAGTTTGCAAACGATGCAATACGAGCTTGTAGTGTTTGGTATTCAGGATGTCGGTAAGTCTGACGATTAACAGTGTGCCTTTCTATGAGAAATATACAGTTTTGATGAAAAATGATGTAAGTCATAACAGAGAAGGATGAACTGGTTAACGCCCAAACTTAGTCTCACGTGTATCGATACTATACACCAGACACCTAAAAGGGATCAATTTGTAAAAGAGCTAGAGTCTAGTATACCCGGAGTCCCTTGTATCTACATGTGTCTCTTCAACCTGAGTCTGCAAGGAGTCTTGACAAGTTAACCCGCGGAGAAATCCCAGGGTCGGCAGGGACTATAAATAATCTAAATGAGGAAGTCATAAGTGAAACTAAGTGTAATGCTAGTATATAGTGAACTCAGACTAATTGATTATTTGATATAAGTAAGGAGACTGTTCAAAGGAGCATACCGTTCCATTGCATTTGTCGGTTATACTCCGGATCTTCCGACTGAAGTTGTCTCTGGAATATGTAAAATGTAGTGTAACAGCCACTTTGTGACGAAGTCTTATTTGCATATTATTCAGTTAATCCTTGGATTAGACTGCCAAGCTTTCTCATGTAATCGATCAGCGAGTATTTTCTTTAAAGCGTGTTGTTGCATAAACTTCAACAAGCTAAAAACAAACATTCTTTGCATTACTCTGAATCATTTTACATATCGCTTATAATGCGATTCTGTTCGTAACTTTTGTTTGCGGAAATGTTGATTACCTTCAAAGTTGTTAACTGCGTTTCTCCAAGTAACTGTTTGAGATACGAGCAATTCCCAGAATGCCGTACGTGCTCTCTTAACGGGTCGTCATCTTCAGAAAAATCTTTTAAGCCAATACCACACTGGTAACACCGGACAAGATCTACACTATCTGTTTAGGAACATTAAAACAAAATAATCTTTATCTCAAGAATGATCAAAGACTATTATTACACATTACTTTACAACTTTTTTTCTAAGATAGTAACTTGTTTATATAATATTAAGATAAATAAAAAGTGAAACTTTTTGTGAAAATTCTATGAACAAAGACAGTTTAAACAAAAACGAATCAGTCGCCATAAGTTCTTGACTTCTTACTTGTATAAAAGAAGCCGGCATTGGTGAGTGCATGTGTATCAGGTCTCCTACGTATCCATCTTGCATACGTTCTAAGCCTGTCACTATATTCAACATATTCGGGATATCTCGGCGGCGCCGAAACAGTGGACGTATTTGCCAGATCGTTAAGCATAAGACTGCTATGTCCTTCCGTTCTTTGATAAATGTTGTGCTCATTGTATTCACTCAAATTGCCATTGATGTGGCCATTAATTATTGGCACTACGTTTTCGCCCTCTTCTATAGGTAACCTAGAAGCTCGATCACTAGCGAACGATATGGACATTCCATTAGAAAAAGCGAATTCGCTCCGTCCCGCACCTTCTTGCTCCTCGGATACTTGCTGCGGAAAACTTTCATTCATTGTATACGTTTCTTTGAATGTAACATTGCACTCCTTACTACTTATGTATTCGACACTAAGAGGTAAAATGTCAACTGAAGGCAGGAGGACCTTCGGTCTTGAATTTTTCAAAGAAATTGTATTTAATTCCTTAATTTCTGTCTTGTGAAATACAGAACGACACGCTGAGCAGACAGACTTTGTGTCAATTGTATTTCTTTTTCCTGTTATTTGCACAATGCTAAAGCTAGGATGGTTGTCAAAAGAACCACAATAACGCATAGCGTTCTGAGTGTTTACGTGGTACTTTCGCCATTTCACGCAGCCAGTTTGACAATTTGCCGTTTTTAATAATCCTTGTTGTAGGTCAGCAAAACATTTTGCTGTTTGCAGACTGTTTTCATTTTCGGATAAGCCTTTGCATTTTAGAATGGGTTTAAGTTTATTGTCAAACATGCTATCTGACAACCGTCGTCAAGGTCTGTAGCGTATTTTCAGAGTTATAAGAAAACTTTTAAGCACATGAATTGATAAGATAATACTTTCCAGTGAACAAAATCCTTCGTCGTCTAAGATCAAGTACTAGCTTTCAGACATCCACAAACCAACTCGTTTACACCCCATCACACTATGTTGTCATAATATCTTTCATCAGAACGTCATGGCGCTTTCATGTTCTTTTAATTTAGAACAAAATCGATCCTAAAAAAGTAGAGTAATGTTTTCAGAACACAATTTTATATCCATAAAACGGTGACAAACTTAACAAGGTCATGTACAGAGACCTTTACACCATCTTCATGAGTGTTATATTCATGATTCAAGTTTAAAAAAATGAAAGTACAATTTTAATAGATCACTCATGCAATAATTGTCCAGCCATAGTGATGGTTATTTATATATAGTATGCAAAAAATGGAAGTAATGGCAAAAATGCAAATAGCATTAATAGCAACATATAAATGACTTCAAAGTATAAAGTTAACATAGATGACATGCCAAACAAACAGTAACAAAATTACACAGGATAGATAAGGTAAACATTCATATTTACTATAATTATGATCTAAGAAAACTGAGCATAAGCGATCAATGAAGCAAAATGCGTTTAATGATTTTATACGATAGTCTTCCAAAGCTCCAATAAAAAATAATAATTTGATTCACCGTAACTATCACTAGTAACATTTGATTTGTCCAAAATGCAAGTCAGAACCCAGCTAATTCAGCTACGCGCCTATAATAAAATGTGTTTCAATTTTGAAGTTGTCCTGAATGGTCATGTGTCTTTGTAAACTTCCATGCTTATATTAATTTCATACAGAGAGATAAATAAATCTTGAATCTTTGTTATCGTCTGCTGTTCAGTAACGTCACCAATCATTGCTCTGTTGTATTCAACATCACAAGTGTTTGTCTCGCTTTCAAGGGTTGGGGTCGGGTAGGGGTTGGTACTATAGGAGGAAAAAATACGCGTGTAAATTGTTGAAATGATAAAAATCACTTGCTTTACTGTAATAGAAACTACGGGAGCCAAATAGTCCCACTTTGTTTTTAATTGATTTTTTCAACATAACCAAATTGAAAATTTAAGATAGTAATTTGAAAATTCCAGATACTGTGTTTCAACATACAAAGTTGAAAATTCAAATTACAAAGTTGGTAATGTAAGATACTAAGTTGAAAATTCAACTTTGTTGAAGATTCAAGATAATAAGTAGAAAATTCAAGAAACTATGTTGAAATTTCAAGATTCTAAGTTGAAAATTCAAGATACTAAGTTTCCTAGCAACGCGACTTCCTAGCAATGCGACATCGAATGTCAATGGTGTAAAATCGACGTTGTACATGCATAAATGGTTCAAATTTAAAGAATCTAGACATTTATATTTAAGTATTCTATAGATAAAGAGCTAGCTAGAAAACGAAGTGAAAAATAGAAAAATATGTCGTAAATATGACCGTCTTCACACGTATTTTCGGCATGTATCAAATTTATGGAATATCCAAAACTTACCTTTGGAGCATGAAGCTTTTATAATATACTGACAGTTTTGGACTCTCGAAACATTGTAAATGATGTTAATTCACCAGAATAGATCAGTTAAGATATTCGACAGAAGATGGCAATATTGTTCAAAGCTATTCTGTTGCTACATTTGTACCTTCTGGTGAATACCACATCATATCCCATGCCTAAAGAGTCCATGATTATTAAAGTACACTTCAGAGACCATTCTTTCTATATATAATATTAGGTAAAAGCAATTATGTAATTTCAAACGCTACAAACACATATCTAGTAAAATTAAACAGAGAAAGTGGCATTGCGGAGTTTTTTTACCATTTCTTTAATTTATTATAATTCGAGTACTTACTGTTTCTAGGTGGTGATGTCTACATGTTTCCCAATAGTTTTTTCGTTATTTTCTAATTTCAGTTTTAGACTCCTCCAAATCAAAGCTATGGAACAGTCCAACATGTAACTTTCCAATTCAAGGTTATAGGCTAATCCGTTCACTACAGGATGTCTATATAATAAAGACAAAAACAAAAATTAAACGAAATAGACACTAAAAGCCCCTATAACTAAACGTTTAATCATGACCAATATCAAAACAACTATTTTTCCTTGTTCCGTTTGAGATAACGTCCGGGTTTTTTATCGAGTTAACAACTGGCTGTGAAAGCGAATATAAAGTGTTATATATCTATATATGATTTCAGCACTTAGGGGCGGCTTCGAAGGACAGTGCTTCAGGTTGACTTGATCAGAAACAGCATCAGACACTATATGTAATTATTCCAGATTTCTGTAAAGCCTTTGACACTGTAGTCGACAGTGAATTACTGTGAAGTAGAAAGCTTTGGTATAAAAGAGGTTAGAACTCTTTTCAGATGTGCTAAAGATGAATCGTCTTGATAAAAACAGTAAATTAAAGAGTACCCTCAGGCACAGACTGATCTGCATCTACAAGGAGGTCGTAGGTTTGGTACCGGCACTACAGTGTACAGAGATTCTTAATCAAGTTATATCATAGGGACAAATGTGGGAAGTTTCAGCATTGTACCACTCTAAATGTTATGGAAAGTGGACACGGAGAATAATAAACGATCTCAAAAAATAAAGTCTGGAAAATACGTGCTGATGAACATTTTGATGCATATATAGGCATAAAAGGGATAAAGGCATTTCATATATGAAGTTTTGTCAAGTAAATTTAAAACTACGCAACAGAGTACAGAAAACAATGAATAAAGATTTAGTGATTAGATAAGTGATAAGGTAACAATAATCATAAATATAAGGTTCAACATAGAATCACACTAGCTGAAAAAGTCATGGGAGAAGAAAGGAATAGAAAACGATAGAACATTTAGATCTTAGAAAATCTACCATACATATCAACTACATGTATCTATGATGAAAGTCGGTCCATGATATTAAAGGAAAATAGTACTTTGTGTAGTGGTTGCAAGAAATCGGGAATGCGGAAGACACAATAAAGAAATGTTTAACTGCCCCAGTCATACAAGAATATGGATGACAAAAGAAATGTGTTAATGTCTGATTTAGCACTGAACATAAATAATATCGAAAAGACGTTGTCAACGGAAGACGAGAATTTAACTTCCGAGACATGAGAGTTCTAGTTGATGCTGTGAAAAATGGGGAATTGAAATATTGAGGTGCGGGGATCATGTGTAATGTATAACGACCAATCAAGGCAGCATAGTCACTCTAGTGAAACGGATACGGAAATGTCGCTTAACAGGTGCGGAGCAGAATTTCCCATCAGTCAGACTTTGATAGTGACATTAATATCGTGAATCTACATACAAAATAGGTACTTCAGTAGCTATGAAACTATTCTCCGAAGGCCGCTCATTCTGTCTTCAATAGCTATAGCAACAGAAATTACACAAATAACTGTGATAAAAACACTTACAGACATGAGAACACAAGCATTCAAATCTTTTGTACCATAGGGAAATGTATTTATTATAATTTATTATTACACTGGATTACATTGTATATAACTAAGGTCAAACAAAAACTTTTAAACGACAAAATTAGTGTTCTAAAAATATATGATGATTGTTACACCACGATTACATCATGTCCTCCATATGTTGCAGGTCTAATAAAGGTTCTGTGAGATCATTTCTTTGGTTTCTGGTTGTTTCGATTTTTTAGCCTGGGGACTGAAAGTCCCCTAGGCTTAAGTTAGCATACCACATTTCAAACACTGCAGACAATTTAACTTTGCTATGTGCTGATGACAACTGTAAACATGCGCTATGAGAAAGTAGTGCACGACAGACAAGATCAATCTTCTGTTTGAATGTCGCATACGAAAAGAACATATTGCAAATAAAAACTGACATACAACTTCAAACAATTGCAGAAAGGTCCATAGCTTACGGGCTCCATTACACAATTGTTTCAAAGACTCTGTTTTAGAAATTACTGCGCTGTTAGTTGATTACGGAAGATAATCATATGCATATCACGGAAAAGTACGGGTAGTTGCGGAACGTACGGAGCTCGATATAAGAGTTTGTATTTTGATTTTCAAATTTCTGATGTTATTTCATTGACAACTTTCTTATTTACCAACGATTACATATATATTTAGCTAAAAATAAATTTCTTTAAAAAATAGATATAATTTATGTACATTCCCGAGAGGGAACTCACGTGAGCAAAATCACCCGTCATTTATCGAGGCTGACGCTGCTTGTCAAGTTGGGGCCGAGTATGTCTAGTGAACGGTTTCACCGATTACAAGGTAACCAAGAATCATGTTTCGTTTTCCCTGTTATACACATGTACAGTACTGTATTAATATTTCATTGCTGGTATTGCTTTGTTTATTTCTGTTTCAAGGTCTTGTACTTAGTACACAATAATTTTAGATCCATATCATCAGATCATATCGCTTGAAGTTGTACAAAGCGCAGATCGAATTACTTTTATTGTTCTCTCAGACAATTTATAATGTTGACCATGTGATTATTAACGTCCGTTTTATAATACAACAAACTTCCCTGCCACCCATATATTTGTTAATCATTCATTGTGTCATATATTTAATTTCGTCCTCTGCACTTTTCGACCCGCGCATTAGGTAAGGTTCAGCGCGAATCATGAAGGTCAAAAGTTATTTTTAGGGGAGTTAATCTATAGCCCCCAGGCCTTCAGCACTCACAACGCTTTGACTATAATTTATAATACATTGTTATCATTTTTGTTGTAGTTGGCATTTCTTTTCTTTTCAGAAGATACATTTATTTCAGAAGATTTTATTGTTTAATTAAAATCGGAAATCGCAGAAAAAAATGAAGAGAAAGAGCAAAGGTCATGCAGCTTAATAGGGGTCCCAACATAAGCTATTTACTCATAGCTGTGAGTCTGTTCATGGGCATCAGGGCGTTGAACTTGATTGCAGCATGTCTGGGGGCAGACCTCCTGCGAATCCCTTGCAGTTCAGCCTGAGGCGACGAGGTGCTCAGTATTTCGTGTGTCGCCACGAAGAGGCACTGCATAGGGCTTGTCCATGGAGAGACTACGTACTGGTAGAGGAAACTTGCCCACTCGGCTCCCTTTTCGCACAAAGCTATCACGCGGCAAAAGTGACACGCACACTACATTCAGCACACCAATATAGACTCATCACATGCCATATTAGGTCCGAAACTCTGGAACGAGCTTCCAAGTAGCATCAGGAACTCTGTATCTTCAGACAGTTTTAAGAAGAACTTGAAAACACATTACTTCAGTGACTACTATGCAGTGTTGGTGGGCGGACTGTTTTAAATTAACTTTTAATCTCAATCAATTTCTGTTTTGTGCAATATTTATGTTAATATTATTTAATCCATTCATAAATATTTTAAAAAGATATTCTATGATAACCTTAAAAATGGGCCACACAGTACTCACATAGTGGTATATGACGCTTTGGGGTATGGCTCTCCAAGAGGGAATGGTACTTGACGTTTTTCCGGAGGGCTAGTGTGGTTTCAAGTTGAACTATTTCATTTTATCTTAAGCAGTATAGTTATGAGATTGTAAGTTTGTGTCTTCCTACTTTTTCGGTTCGTGGTAGGGAGGGACAACAGGTATTTTATTTTGAGTTTTCTAAATCAATACTTGAGATTGTTTTCATGTTTTATAGTAGATACACATAAGTTTTAATTTAACTAATTCTTTTTACTTTCACACAATTGCATTTTATTTGTTTAATCATCGCATATACCTGTCTTAAGTATATTTCGTTTGTTTTATGAAACTGTATTGATGTTGATTTTATATTGGTTTACATTACTGTGTACAACGCCATTGAGTATATTTATAAAATTAGGCGTTTAATCAAATAAACAAGTTTCAAGTTTCAAGTATTAGTTTTTACTAATTCATTTTAGCTCGATTGTGAAGAAAGCTTGAGGTTTATCGAGTCACTCTCGAGTACGCTTCCTGGAAAAAAACAGTACAGGGGCCCCAGTGGGACTCAAACCCGAAACCTCCAGGATGAGCGGCAGACACTTTAACCTCTTCACCAAAACTCCCCTTTGGACTAAATCAACACACATAATAATTGTTAATTGATGTGATTTTCTATTTCCAACTATTTATAAAGTTTATTGCTAGTCAAAATGAAAATAAAATAACACATCGTAGTTATTGTGCGACAATATTTACCTGTTTATTTTTAATCTTCGCCAATATCTTTGGGTACGTTTGGGTATGTTTTCGTTGTTTCAGTTTATACTACATTTCACCGACTGAAGTTCACACCGCAGAGACAGTGGCGTAGGGGTAAGATGCCTAACTCGCATGCAAGGATCCATGGGTTCGAATCCTGCACAGATAATAAGTTTTATATAAAAGTATGGCTATTTCTATTTGATTTGTGACACTGTCTTATGCATCGTTATCGATTTTATATTCTATGATTTCTGTTTTTTATTTGTTTATTGTTGGTTAGCTGTGCTTTGTTTTCTGTGTTTTTATTTTTATGTATCAATACTTATTATTGATATTCATGGCATTTCAGGAATTACATAAAATTACATCGTCCGTTGAATTAATTTATTTCCGTCTGTCCCTTCCATATCCTTCAATGTATTAGCCGACATTTTCAGTTTTATATATAAATCTTTGCAGGACGACGGAGAAAGAATGCTCAAATAGTAATTAAAAAAAGAAACCCCGTGCTGAACAAAGACAATTCTGAATACATTTAATGCAACGAAACGATTACAAAAAGTAAAACTAAAAATCAAGCAAGACTCGAACCTTCATACGCTAGATTGGTAGTGGAATGCCTGATCCACTACACCATTGCGGAATGCGATATCTGTTACATGAAGGCGAAGAACATTGTACTTCTGTTCATATGCCTAATAAATAATTGAATTGAATTGAATTGAATTGTTACAGTACGAATCAATCGCTAATTGTTGTATTTTTATCCGAAGATTACCGATCACATGTATACGAAATATGCACGAGTGCCAGTTCAATATTGTCGCATAATACAAACCCTCATTCGTATTATTAGACAAAACTTTCCGGTGTGTAAACATATTGATTAATAACAAACAATATAAATATGTGGGTTTCATGCCTTTAAGCACAAGACAGGCAATACTTGAAATACAACAATTACTTATGTTGACCAGCAAGTGATTTGCCCTTAAATATGAAATAAAATGTCTTGTTAAAAATAAAGTATACTAGTAATCACATTCTATCTTTCTGAATTAATTTAATCTTTAACACTGTTTGTTCGTTTCATCGCACAAGGTTAGTGTTGGCACAAGATAGCTATTCAAATTTTAAACGATAAAAATACAATGTAAAATAAAGTAGGTCAATGTTTGTTTTGTATCGTAAGTAGGCCAATGACTGATGTATAGATCAAGCTAGCTCTATTTACAAATTGCAAAATCAAATATGCATAAAATAGACAGTTAATAGTACAAACAGTCACCCCCACATTTATATAGACATAAAGAGGTATAACAATAATGAAAGCAAAAAGGTATACCTGTGCAAAGATATAAATATCCGCGCTCAAAACAAAATCTGTTTTATGCAGTGTTGATTTTCAATATTGACTACGGAAGCGGAACGAGGTGTATCACAGTATCGACGGGGATCGTATAGTATGGAACGCCATGGCCGTCTTATCATGACTTATTTGCTTATATGCGGTACATATTTCATTATATGCAGTAGATCTTATGTTATATGCGGTAGTTTGGTCATTATATGCGGTAGTTTGGTCATTATATGCGGTAGTTATTTCTTTATATGCGGTAGTTTCGTCATTATATGCGGTAGTTTCGTCATTATATGCGGTAGTTATTTCTTTATATGCGGTAGTTTCGTCATTATATGCGGTAGTTTGGTCATTATATGCGGTAGTTATTTCTTTATATGCGGTAGTTTCGTCATTATATGCGGTAGTTTCGTCAATATATGCGGTAGTTATTTCTTTAAATGCGGTTGTTTCGTCTTTATATGCGGTAGTTTGGTCATTATATGCGGTAGTTATTTCTTTATATGCGGTAGTTTGGTCATTATATGCGGTAGTTTGGTCATTATATGCGGTAGTTATTTCTAAATAACTACCGCATATTATGACCAAACTACCGCATATAAAGACGAAACTACAGCATATAAAAACGAAACTACCGCATATAAAGAAATAACTACCGCATATAATGACGAAACTACCGCATATAATGACGAAACTACCGCATATAACAAAAGATCTACTGCATATAATAAAATATGTACCGCATATAAGCAAATAAGTCATGATAAGACGGTCATGGCGTTCCATAGTATAGCGTGCGCAAACTTGGTTTAGCAAGGTCTTTCAAATAGTACTATTTGAAAGACCTTGGTTAAAGTGAGAAAAATTATCGCAACCATTAAAAAAATTCGTGTGTTTTAATTCGGTCAAGCGGATTCCTAACAGGATAAGTCGTTTTTTCATCAGCTTGAAATAGTATAAATAGGCCGTGAGTGAAGGGTTATAATTTGACATTCACTGCGTTCTTAATTTCAACCCGCAATGTTTCGAAGTTTTCAAGTCATTGAAAATTGAATCTGGTTAGGTCGAAGCTTTGACGAATGGGAACCGAAAGTGCTCGACCATTGAGTCAATGTGATATATGTTGAGGCTAGAGGTCGCTTCATTATGTTAACGAGAAAATGCGCAAGAAATATTTATCTGCAGTTCACTGCGATTACGAGTGTTTTCATACTATATAAAATATCTTCGTTTAAACACATTTTGGCACCAAACTTTTTCAACTCGTTGGTGTGTATGCAATCATTTTATGGCTGGAATAAATTGCCTTAAAAGGGGCACTCCCTACATCTAGCCGATTATATTTTCGAAACATTGATTTTGTGTTCAATGAACGTGAAATGATAAATAAATACAATTTCAAGGAAAAACCTATGGCGAAAAATGCCTCACTTTACCAAAATTAATCAATATAGAATACTTCTATAATAAATCGCATCTACACATTAATTGTACAACAACAACTTTACATAGATTATTGAATGGTTTACGAGTCAAAGTCAAGTCAAAGAACCTTTATTCACTCATTTCATTACAATGAAATAATGAGAATACAATAGTACATTCTAACACAAGCGGCTGCTTTTCCTATATAAGCATATAGGGAAAAGCCTGTATTTTATTTTACGATAAAATACAGCACGTTTTTCCAAGGACGACGTGCCTTAAATGACGTAACGACGTGACGTATGTAAACAAGCGCGTCCAATCGTATCTCGCGTTTTAAGGTTACAATGATGTACTACTACGCGTTAAATAAAGTTCGGCTTGTTTTCAAGAAAATAACGTGTTAGAATCGAAATAATAAATTGTTCCCTATATTTTATCGTTGAATAAAATATAGTCAGTCATTTGGATGCGAAATTTAAATCACTCGTGCTACGCACTCGTGATTGAATTACTACCATCCAAATTCCTGACTATATTTTATTCAACAAAATCGGAGACTTATTATTTCTTAAATAATAAATTATGAGGCTCATACTCATAGGAATTTTGTCAGTCTTTTACACTTGTGTCATGTTGATTCCAAGAAATCAATTATAACATAAAGAAATTTTAAATAATAAAATGTAAGAATTGTTTTTCCAATACATCTTATACTACTGATCTCTTAACTAAGTATCATAGGACTATAGTGTACAATTACAAAATTTTATCTGTTTAAAGCTAGAAATGCATTTTAGATGTTGAAATGTTTTAGTATGATTGCTAGTGTTGTAGTTGTACATAGTTAAGTCTCTTATAATTCATTGTGAATGGCTATGTATTATTATGTAAATCATATACATGGATGAGACTCATGATAATAAATAATAAATAAATACACAATTATGGTAATACAAAACATTCATAATATATTCAATCGTGAAGTTCATACCTTTTAAACCTGTGTATAATATAATTTCGATTTGGAGAGTCATGCAAATTAATTACTGTAAATGTTGAACCATTGTTTAAGCTGACATTTCTTTTTAAAAACATTGTGTCAGCTACTCAACGACGATACCTTTCACTGCAACCTGATTCCATTAATACATCAATACGGGGTTAGCCCTTTGTTTGTTTGAGATTACCTTACTTCAGTTAAAATTAATTTAATAATAATAATAATAATGATAAAAATAATAAAAACTTTATTTTATGAAGGTAACATATAAGACATATAAAGAATTACAAAGTAGATCAAAACATATTTTTTTTCCATATGGCCTTCTAAATAAAAGAAACAACAAACAAACAACAATAATTTAAAATATCTCTCTCTCTCTCTCTCTCTCTCTCTCTCTCTCTCTCTCTCTCTCTACTCTACTCTCTCTCTCTCTCTCTCTCTCTCTCTCTCTCTCTCTCTCTCTCTCTCTCTCAATCAATCTTCTCTCACACACACGCATGATCTCAGATCTCAAACACACAAACGCAAAAATATATAATACTTTCATAAAACGGTATTTTAACAGTCACTCTGTTTACATATATTAAAATGTCAACATGTATATAATAATGATGATCCAGTATCAAATACAAATATCATCACGCACTTCATACTAATATAAATGTCCGTGAAGTTTGCGGCCTAGCGGCCTAGCGGCGTGAAGTTAGCGGCCCAGCGGCCTGGCGGCCTAGCGGCGTGAAGCTGGCGGCCTAGCGGCCTGGCGGCCTAGCGGCGTGAATTTGGCGGCCTGGCGGCCTGGCGGCCTAACGGCGTGAACTTAGCGGCCTAGCGGCCTGGCGGCCTAGCGGCGTGAACTTGGCGGCCCAGCGGCCTGATTTGATGGTCACTAAAATAAGTTCATTTTGCAAAGCAGAAACATTCAAAAAAATTGTTTCATATTAAAGACACTAACATACTTTTTAATTGATTTCTTCTTCAACATAAAACCCCAGCAGCCCAACGGCCTAGCGGCCAAACGACTAAACATCTTTTTATATATGGTATATTAGCTACAAAACGGCCTGGCGGCCTGGCGGCCTGGCGGCCTAGCGGCCAAACGACTAAACATCTTTTTTTAACGAAAATATGGTATATTAGCTTTATTCAATGTCGCTCATTCTACGATAAAAACTATCACAGAAATACAATTTCGTTATAAGAAAATTTATTTCTTCTTCAAAATAACACCCCAGCGGCCTGGCGGCCTAGCGGCCAAACGACTAAACATCTTTTTTTAACGAAAATATGGTATATTAGCTTTATTCAATGTCGCTCATTCTACGATAAAAAGTATCACAGAAATACAATTTCGTTATAAGAAAATTGATTTCTTCTTCAAAATAACACCCCAGCGGCCTAGCGGCCTAGCGGCCTGGCGGCCTAGCGGCCAAACCACTAAACATCTTTTTTTAACGAAAATATGGTATATTAGCTTTATTCAATGTCGCTCATTCTACGATAAAAAATATCACAGAAATACAATTTCGTTATAAGAAAATTGATTTCTTCTTCAAAATAACACCCCAGCGGCCTGGCGGCCTTGCGGCCTAGCGGCCTAGCGGCCAAACGACTGTTCATCTTTTTTTAACGAAAATATGGTACATTACCTTTATTCAATGTCGCTCATTCTACGAAAAAAAATATCAAAATATCACAGAAATACAATTTCGTTATATGAAAATTAATTTCTTCTTCAAAATAACACCCCAGCGGCATGGCGGCCTGGCGGCCTAGCGACCAAACGACTACACTTCTTTTTTTAACGAAAATATGGTATATTAGCTTTATTCAATGTCGCTCATTCTACGAAAAAAAATATCAAAATATCACAGAAATACAATTTCGTTATAAGAAAATTAATTTCTTCTTCAAAATAACACCCCAGCGGCCTGGCGGCCTAGCGGCCTAGCGGCCAAATGACTAAACTTCTTTTTTTAACGAAAATATGGTATATTACCTTTATTCAATGTCGCTCATTCTACGAAAAAAAATATCAAAATATCACAGAAATACAATTTCGTTGTAAGAAAATTAATTTCTTCTTCAAAATAACACCCCAGCGGCCTGGCGGCCTGGCGGCCTAGCGGCCAAACAACTAAACATCTTTTTTAACGAAAATATTGTATATTACCTTTATTCAATGTCGCTCATTCTACGATAAAAAATATCACAGAAATACATTTTCGTTATAAGAAAATTGATTTCTTCTTCAAAATAACACCCCAGCGGCCTGGCGGCCTAGCGGCCTAGCGGCCAAACGACTACACTTCTTTTTTTAACGAAAATATGGTATATTAGCTTTATTCAATGTCGCTCATTCTACGAAAAAAAATATCAAAATATCACAGAAATACAATTTCGTTATAAGAAAATTGATTTCTTCTTCAAAATAACACCCCAGCGGCCTGGCGGCCTTGCGGCCAAACGACTAAACATCTTTTTTTTAACGAAAATATAGTATATTAGCTTTATTCAATGTCGCTCATACTACGATAAAAAATATCACAGAAATACAATTTCGTTATAAGAAAATTGATTTCTTCTTCAAAATAACACCCCAGCGGCCTGGCGGCCTAGCGGCCTGGCGGCCAAACGACTAAACATCTTTTTTAACCAAACAATGGTTATTTTACTTTTTTCAATGTCGCTCATTCTGCGAGAAAAATATCACAAAAATACAATTTCGTTATAAGAAAATTGATTTATTCATCAACATGACACCCTAGCGGCCTGGCGGCCTAGCGGCTTAACAACTAAACATATTTTTTTAAACGAAAATATGGTATATTCACGTTATTCAATGTCGCTAATTCTGCGATTGAAATGTAAAAAAGTACGATTTCGTTATAAGAAAATTCATTTCTTCATCAACATAAAACCCCAGCGGCCTAGCGGCCTGGCGGCCAAGCGACATAGCATCTTTGTTCTTTTTTCAAACGAAAATATGGTATGTTCACTTTATGCAATGTTGATCATTCTGCGATAAAAGTATCACAAAAATACAAATTCATTATAAGAAAATTCATTTCTTCATCAATATAAAACCCCAGCGGGGTCATCCTGGATATATTTGTCTGTTACTTAATGTTAATGATTATTGGTAATGTTGTAATCATTAATTCTCAAAACTCTTTTTAATTTTTAATGCCTAGTCATTGTCGAATGTGATATTTATTTTTATTGAATGTATTTGTCGTACAATACCATGTATCTTATATGCTGAAAAAAATTTATCTACATGTATCTGTATGGCATGTAAGACTCGAGTTTTAGCTCGACTATTCAAAGAATAAGGAGGGGTATTGTCTTCACCCTGGCATTAGTGAATTTTCTTAAGTACTGCCTCTATCTTCAACAACTTTCATATAGGGATTTGTCTTTGTAAGGGACAGACGTTTTTCGGTTCAGGGGCAGGTACCCCAAAGGTCAAATTTACTAGGATTCCCCAAATTATTTTTAGCCTCACCTGAACCCTTTGGTTCCGGTGTGAGCTATTAGCATAGGGCCGATGGTCCGACATCCATATAATAATCCGTCGTTCATCTTCAACATTTGTACTTAAGACTTTCTGAAAGTATTGGTCAGAATTACAACAAAGCCATGTATTGTTGTATTGTATTGTATTGTGTTGTTAAAAGGTTCTGCTTGACCTCTTGTAGGGGCCTTTAGAGCTAAAAGTTGAAAAAAACTTTAAACAACTCCTCATGAACTAATTTATGGATCATCAACAAACATGTCTTCCAGAAAGTGTGCCATAAGATTAAGTTCATGGTCAAAAGGTCAGGTGAGAAACTTAGTCCCTCTTGTTTTTGTTTTTACATTTTCATATTATTTCTTAGTTTTTTAATAAATAATACAACCTTTTGAATCTACTGTTTTGTTTTTGAAACTGCAGTGTTGAAATCAGGGCCAAATTTTTTTCATATTGTAACATATCTGCAAATATAGAAGTAATACATACATTTATAAAGCTGCTAGATTGAATGGAAAATGTATTTGAATCATACAGCAACTGGTTGACCGAATTAGAAAGTGTCGAGAATGTCCTGAAAATCCATTAAAAAGAACAACTGCTAGTCTGCTGAGCTGCTGGACTGCTGGTCTGCTGAGCTGCTGGTCTGCTTAGCGGCTGGTCTGCTGAGTTGCTGGGCTGCTGGCAGCGAAAAGTCTGCTTGCATCAAAAAATCTTCAAGTAACGGAAGCAAATGAATACCGGTATAAGATATAAAATATCAAAATGTATATTAATTGTATCTACGCATAAGATGTGCTTCTGTCGTATTTTAAACTTTGAAGTTTCGGCTGCTGATCTGCTGGTCTGCTGAGCTGCTAGTCTGCTGAGCTGCTAGTCTGCTGAGCTGCTGGTCTGCTGAGCTGCTGGTCTGCTGGTCTGCTTAGCGGCTGGTCTGCTGGGCTGCTGGCAGCGAAAAGTCTGCTTGCAACGAAAGCTCTTCAAGTAACGTAAACTTATGAATATAAAATTTAAAATATCAAAATGAAAGGGCGTGTATTTATTGTTTCTACGCATAATTCGTGCTTCTGAAGTATTTTATGAGAAAAAAACCTATTTCATTCAATATAGCACAATATTAAACTTTGAAGTTTCGGCTGCTGAACTGCTGGTCTGCTGGTCTGCTGGTCTGCTGAGCTGCTGGTCTGCTGATCTGCTAATCTGCTGGTCTGCTGAGCTGCTGGTCTACTGAGCTGCTGAGTTGCTGGGCTGCTGGCAGCGAGAAGTCTGCTTTCAAGTAACGGAAACTAATGAAAACCGGTATAAGATATAAAATATCAAAATGAACGGGCGTGTATATTAATTGTATCTACGCATAATTCGTGCTTATGTCGTATTTTAAACATCCATTTTATAATTATGACGAGTACGAGTGAAAAATGATTAAATTGTTTTATTTAATTATTTCGTCTCGGAGTCGCTCCAAGAATATCCGGCAAGTGGCATGAAAACAATAAAAACCAGCTTGAGCTGATCTGTACATATTTACAAATATTATAGTAGATGCCATCACTGTCTAAAGCGGTGAATCTGTGTGAAATGCTTGTCAAGACATCCAAGTGAAAGTTTTGGAGTGTGCGATGGTTCCGTCAAAGTTAAAGGCATATATATAAGTAAATATGTTGAAAAAACTATAGGGGACCCTTTAAATTTTTGTTGAATATATAACATTATGATGTACGTGAAGTTGGCAGTAGCAGTAGCTGGCAGTAGCAGTAGCAAAAACGTGAAGTTGGCAGTAGCAGTAGTTAGCAGTAGCAGTAGCAGTAGCAAAAACGTGAAGTTGGCAGTAGCAGTAGTTGGCAGTAGCAGTAGCAAAATCGTGAAGTTGGCAGTAGCAGTAGTTGGCAGTAGCAGTAGCAAAAATGTGAAGTTGGCAGTAGCAGTAGTTAGCAGTAGCAGTAGCAAAAACGTGAAGTTGGCAGTAGCAGTAGCTGGCAGTAGCAGTAGCAAAATCGTGAAGTTGGCAGTAGCAGTAGTTGGCAGTAGCAGTAGCAAAATCGTGAAGTTGGCAGTAGCAGTAGTTAGCAGTAGCAGTAGCAAAAACCCGAAGTTTGCAATAGCAGTAGTTGGCAGTAGCAGTAGCAAAAACGTGAAGTTGGCAGTAGCAGTAGCTGGCAGTATTTTTTTTCAATATTTCTTTTGAGTTTTAATATGTTTTTTAACATAGTCTTTATCGATCTTTTTAACTTTTATCTATAATAATCATGCATATAATAATATTTTAACAAATGTCACAAACAACGCGTCGTTAACGACTGTAAGCAGTTAAACATAGACATGTACTGTAAATGAGTCCAGGGAGATAGTGATACGGGGTTGCCTACAGTGACTGAACATCTTACTTATAATGGTTTTGTTGCTATGAGATCAAACTTGTTGTGCTTGCACACTATAAAACAAATAACTGGGATACACCTAGCCTAAATTCAAAGCGCAAAATAGTCTACTTGACGTCGTGTTGTTCCGCATGCTCAATTAGTTCGTTTCATTTCAATTCGTAACTTTATGCCTTTATAAATTTCGTGCTTGCTACGGTTACGGACTTGATCTTGATTATAAATATGGGAGAAGATGTGTAGAAGGCCGGAAAGCTCAGGCCCGAGTTCATGTCCCGGTCATGTTGTACATTTGTCTCGCCCTGTAACATTTTTATCATGTTAGTCAGGATCCGACGACTTGGTGATACTCACTGTATTTCAACGTGGTCGGGAAGAATGAACAGGGAAGACGATGCGTAAGCGACCAGAGTGCTCAGTCGGTAAAGCATGTGCCATGTAAGCTAGTCCCGAGTTCGAATCTCTGTCATGCTGCACATCCTTTTTCACCCTTTGACATATTTGGTGCCAAACATTGGACCGTGACGATATTGTAAGGTTAGTCTCCGACACCTGCAATTGCTTTATTTGAAGATACACATTGCAATTCAATGAGGTATTTGAACATGGTGGGGGAGAATGTCAAGGTTACGGATTTGATTAAATAGGAGAGTTGTGTTGGCGGTCGGATAGCTCAATCAGTACAGCATTCGTCCTATAAGCGAAGGGTCCCGGGTTTGAGTCCCTGTCATTCCTTTCACGGTGTGACACAAAACTAGCTATCTATTGTGAATGCCTTTGTATATAACTTGTATCAATAAATGACTTCCCAATATAAGATATATTTATACTACTATCAATACAAAAAAGATCTAGACGATCTTAAATCGGTTTTAAAATTGGCGTCGAGTTTGGTTTCTAAAACAAAGACTAATCAAAAGCTAAGACCTGGGTGCAGCCCCGCTACATGTATCACCACTTGTCGCTAAAAATAAAAAAATACAATTATTTGTTTTAATGAACATTTCATAATTTGACTGATAGGGCATTTTATGCGATTGTCCCAAAACACGGTGTTCCGTTATATTAGTGCCACACGATGCGGAAACATGATGGAACGATGCGAAAACACGGTATGATATCGCGTCTTCGCATCGTGTTATCGTCAATTCGCATCGTCCTACCGTGTTATTGTCCCTTGTAACACCGGATACAGCTCCTTTCGGATACAGCTCCCCGGGGAGCTGTATTCGATACACATTAACGAATGCAGCTCCTTTGGAATAGCGGAGCTATATTCGAACCAAAGCATATGCACATTCGAATAAAGCTCCCTATGTTTGATCAAACGGACATGATAAAACGGATTAAATGACAAAAGTCTGGGTACTTGGTGATGTGTCTTTTGGCCAAAATGAATGTATGCCTCCGATTTAGGACGAAGCTTTGCCGTTCCGAAAACTTTTAAGTCAAGCTGAGTTCGAAAGCTTGGGTCCATCTGTCCGACCATCTGTATGTTGTCCTACCCTGTATGTTGTCTTATCAGTCCGTCTGTCGGGCCTCGTACCCTGGTGTAAATGTGCTTCTTTCCGTCAACAATTTATTTATGAAATGAAGTATAAAACCACTTAAACTGCCGCCTTATGTGCTACAGTCATACGAAAAAATTGTAGGTTTATTGAAAGAAAATAATTCTTCAATACCAAGAAAGAAAATAATTCTTTAATACCAACACAAAAAGTCATTAAACCTCAAACTTTCGTTCGTCCGACTGTCCAACACGGACGGACAAAAAGACAGATATCCCAGGGCTAAAGTACTACATCCTGAATAGCGGGATGGATCCTTATTTTTCTATAATAAATTCCGTGCCGGGTATTTATAAACGAATGATACGCCTTAAATACACGTCTATGTTGCATCGGGTCAATGGGGAGCTCTATTCGAAAAAAGGTACAAATACCCTGAATACAGCTCCCATTTCGTAAGGGAAGCTGTATTCGTTAATGCGCACGGAATACAGCTCTCCGGGGAGCTGTATACGTTAATGCCCACCGAATACAGCTAACTGGGGAGCTGTATTCGAAAGGAGCTGTATCCGGTGTTAGTCCCTTCGTATCACCTTATCATATTTCCGCCTTTATGTCTGACATGCTTGTCACGTATCGCGACGCTCTTATTCACCTTAGAAAACTTCCGTTCATAATTCAGTATTTGGAATAAGATATGAACATTATTTGATACATATGTACGTGTAGATAATTGTATACTACATGTACAAGAATGCAGGGGTAAGACCTTTAAGCATATGACATTTTTTTAGAAAATGTATTTTATGACCGCATATCGAGTGTTTTCATTTTGTATTTGCCCCCATTTTTTTGCTATATTTCTTTAATATACATGTTTGTGAATGTCTGTCTCATAGCTACATTTTAAGACCACTGTCTGAATATTAGGACAAGGAAATGAGGTCACGATGGACGTTAGACCTTTTAATATATGAGCAATTTTCTGTATTTTCCTTAAAGTTAACTTCTTACTGTGAACTGAGTTACTAAGATATTGCTGTTGTTGTAGGAGTTTTCGCCCGTTCCAACCGTATTTTGACCATTTTAACAAGCGGGCAGTTTACACAACCATCTGTTATCCGTAAGAAACTTTCAACCTTCTCACATAAAGAGACATGGTCGGTAGCAGGGCTCGAACCCATGGCCCTCAATCTATAAATTAAGATATGTTATAAAATTTTATTTTATCATTCGCTCCAATGTATAAGAAAAGAAACAGGTAAAACATATTGGGCAATATTGTTCATTCATGATAATATACATTAATCTACAATAAGAAGTCTTTTAAGGCCTTGGTGTTTGTAAATTTGACATATATTTCAGACACAGCTGCATTGCATCATTTTTCGCCCAATTCGAAAGAAAAATACCCCACCTTGTTACGAGTAGGTAGTTAGCCACGCAGCCCTGTGAAGTTAGCCCCGTACCCCCTAATTTTCCCCGAAACTTTGTGAAGTTAGCCTAATGGCACGATCCATGAAGTTAGCCCTGTAGCACCTAGTTCCCCCGCAGTCCCTTGAAGTTTGCCCCGTACATGTAGCATCAAATTCGGCGAAGCCCCGTGAAGTTAGCCGTGCGATACCTAAGATACTTAAAACTTATTCAGCCGACTTACCTCGGCACTGAAGTGGTCTATTTCAAAGAACAAAAGCACGTATAACCTAGAAATCGAACTGCACAATACATCAGCAATATTTAGAGCAATCAAGCAATTATGAAAATCCATATTTGAATATTGACAGTTTGTAATTTTACATGGAACTCAAAATTAAATTGTATTCGATATAAAGCTGAAAAGTACGATGGCACAGAGGTGACATGTGTATGTTTTTATTTATCTCGTGCGCACGACATACTTAGTCGATATTTTGATATTTTTATCTCAGAATGAGCGACATTGAATAATGTGAATATGCCATATTTTCATTTAAAAAAAAGTTTAGTCGTTTGGCCGCTAGGCCGCTAGGCCGCCAGGCCGCTGGGCTTTAATGTTGATGAAGAAATCAATTTTCTTATAATGGAATTGTATTTTTGTGATATTTTTCTCGCAGAATGAGCGACATTAGAATAAAGTGAACATACCATAGTTTCGTTAAAAAACCCCAAAGATGCTATGTCGCTCGGCCGCCAGGCCGGGACCCGCTTGGGTGTTATGTTGATGAAGAAATATGTTTTCTTTTAACGAAATCGTACTTTTTGATATTTTAATCGCAGAATGAGCGACATTGAAAAAGGTGAAATTACGAAGAGATGTTAAGTCGTTTGGCCGCCAGGCCGCTAAGCCGCCAGGCCGCTGGGGTGTTATTTTGAAGAAGAAATCAATTTTCTTATAACGAAATTGTATCTCTGTGATATTATTTATCGTAGAATGAGCGACATTGAATAAAGCTAATATACCATATTTTCGTAAAAAAAGATGTTTAGTCGTTTGGCCGCTAGGCCGCCAGGCCGCTAGGCCGCAAGGCCGCCAGGCCGCTAGGCCGCCAGGCCGCTAGGCCGCCAAGCCGCTGGGGTGTTATTTTGAAGAAGAAATCAGTTTTCTGATAACGAAATTGTAATTCTGTGATATTTTTTATCGTAGAATGAGCGACATTGAATAAAGCTTATATACCATATTTTCTTTAAAAACGATGTTTAGTCGTTTGGCCGCTAGGCCGCCAGGCCGCCAGGCCGCTGGGGTGTGATTTTGAAGAAGAAATCAATTTTCTTATAACGAAATTGTAATTCTGTCATATCTTTCATCGTAGAATGAGCAACATTGAATAAAGCTAATATACCATATTTTCTTAAATAAAGATGTTTAATCATTTGGCCGCCAGGCCGCTGGGGTGTTATTTTGAAGAAGAAATCAATTTTCTTACAACGAAATTGTATAAAGCTTATATACCATAATTACGTTAAAAAAGATGTTTAGTCACTTGGTCGCTATGCCGCTGGGGTGTTATTTTGAAATAGAAATCAATTATCTTATAATGTTTAATCGTTTGGTCGCTAGGCCGCCAGGCGGTGTTATTTTGAAGATGTTTTTTTAGCTAATATACCATTTTTAAAAAGATGTTTAGTCGTTTGGCCGCTAGGCCGTTGGGCTGCTGGGGTTTTATGTTGAAGAAGAAATCAATAAAAAAGTATGTTAGTGTTTTTAATATGAAACAATTTTTTGAATGTTTCTGCTTTGCAAAATAAACTTATTTTAGTGACCATCAAATCAGGCCGCTTGGCCGCTGGGCCGCTAAGTTCACGCCGCTAGGCCGCCAGGCCGCTAAGCCGCTAAGTTCACGCCGTTAGGCCGCCAGGCCGCTAGGCCGCTAGGCCGCCAAATTCACGCCGCTAGGCTGCCAGGCCGCTAGGCCGCCAGGCCGCTAGGCCGCCAAATTCACGCCGCTAGGCCGCCAGGCCGCTAGGCCGCCAGCTTCACGCCGCTAGGCCGCTAGGCCGCTAACTTCACATTACAAAGTCCTAAATATTTCAAATTTCGCCTCTTTTGTAAACATTCAGTTAAACATTAAGAATAAAATAATGCAACAAGAATTTTTTGTAATTTTCTTTAAATATTTTTATGTTTGTTGACAATTTTATATTTAAAGGTATTTCATTCCATATGTTTTTACTGTAAAATGAAAACGTATCTTTGTAATATTTTGTCTTACGTGTTGATTGTAAAACAAGATCAATGTCAGTTATCGATCTGAGTTTATGCGTCACTAGAAAAAGTAACAATCTCATACATATAGGCTGGTGTCATATTATGCATGGTTTTATAAACCAGTACAGCTGCATGATATTTACACCTGTCATGAAATGTTAAAAAATTTAACTCTTTAAATACTTCTGTTGTCGATGTTCTCTTTGGTTTATTTAACATAATTTTACACGCTCGCTTTTGCAGCACATATACTTTGTTTATGCACCTTCAGGATTTGGAAATTGATATAACATTTAGGCTTATCAACCATCAAACAATAAACAGAGTCTGCAAAGTCTGGTGGTCAGTGTTTATGTAATTTATAGCTCCCATGCTGTGCAGATATGATTCCTCTACCTGTATCAGCATTTTCAATGTTGAGAGCATTGCTAGGAGTAAAATGTTACATTGTATTACCAACTGCACTGAAGTTATGGGTGGACTTGAAGGAAATATCCGTGACATAGATACACTTTCTGCGTTCAAATCTCGTCGTAAAGAGAACTATAAACCTCCGGAAATTGAATAGAACAGATATATCATGCGAGAATTATCAACTTAGGCGCTGATTTGTTTAACAACCACTTGAGAATCAATCCAAACTGTGTGTGTGGCCATTCTTATGAAAATGCTGAACATTACTTCTTTCGCTGTCCTCTTTTTACCAATCAGAGGATTATTCTATTCAAAAATTGCAGTTTGGAATAAGAACACGTACTGACGAAGACAATGAAAAGATACTTTGATTCAGTTTTTTTTCAATTTTTTTTCTTAATTAATTTCCTATTCATGTACATTACTCAAGTCCAACATGATGTTTTACTTTGTTTACACTTCTGTGATTTGTACTTCATGTGGAGCGAGCCGTAAGCTGATGTTGGTATAACTCGTGGCCCAATCCATTTGTAAATATGTTACTATTGTAAATTTGTCATTAGTTTTGTGTTTTTTTATAACATTGTACAATAAAATATTATTAAACTAACACATCAAACAGAAATGAATGACCTGCAAAATCTACGAAACTAGTCAGATTTTGTCAGGTACTACTGTCTCGAACATATACAATCCAAAAAAACTGTCTTGAACACGTCTCGAGTTGCAAACAAATTCAACATGCTTTCAGAATGCATGATTATAGTTTACACTGACCACAAACTTCCGTTATACATAAACATATGTCACAGATGACATTTTATCACGATCCCAACGGGACAGACGCATAGGAATTCCGCGGCCACCGTATCGTTCAAACTGGAAGATTTTCTCTCAACAGTATTAGTTTCTGTATTTGAGAAAAAGAAAAAAATCATGGGTTACCGGGTACTTTAAAGTCCATCCTGGAAAACCGGCAAATTTTTGTTTCACATCGCAAATAATGCAAAACTAACAAAGCAGACGGAAATTTCCACATTCTCAACCTTCCCAATTTAGGAATGATGCGTATTTCAAAACATGTTTGTGTCCCATACTTGGTATTCGTATGTTTTTGGATATACAGAAACCCTTATTGAAGCAGCATAGCTGTTTGTTCACTCATGTACCAAACATCTGTCGTGAGTCAGGCAAATGACCCCGATTTAGTTACCATGGTGTGACCAAACTGTACGCTGTTCCGTTATAGTCATCGCTCTGTTCATCTTCTTTGAAAGAACTGTGCGATGGCTGAATTGTGATTATGCGAAAAATATTGAGTGCTCGACTACCTCTTGGCTGAATAATAACAGTAAGAACGTCAAGGACCCGAGTGAGTAGGTCGAGTGGTATCTTCAACAACTGATCCAGGATCAAGTGAATGCGGTCTTCTTGAATCGGAAGAAGGAATTCTCTAAAATGGAACTATAATAGGATAGCAGCATGGTATCTAAAGTAGGACGGTAAGACACGGCGATATCATTGTGACGGGATTTTAATTATAGGGGTAGAACTGTCACTGTTTCCTGGTGATTAAAGTAGGATAAAATCATATAAACGTGATATAAACTCTGCTACTTGTATCCATAATCTGAGTATGTAACATTCAGGCAGCACAGTCATGTACAATGTATTTAAAAGCTTCGGGTTTCTTTGCTATTTTAAAGACAATCCCACCATGGGGACGAGCCAGAAAAAACGGAACAACATTTGTTGTATCTGCTATCACTTACTACATGCCAACAAGTTGCAGTATCGTGAGTTGTAAGATACGCAAGATTTCCACTTTTTACCAAAATAATTCACGATTTTGGGTTCTTGAGGAAAGACTGAGACAAAGTATGTGAAAGGTAAAAAGTAGCCACTTCACCGCCGGTTTCCCTTCACCGCTGACGTAATTTGAAAAACATGGCGGCGCCTGCAGGTAAGAAGGTGGTAATAAACTTTTGTTTCACCGGCGGTGAAGTGGCTACTTTTTACCTTTCACCGGTAGACGGGCGACATGCGATACGACATAATGAAAATGTCGCTTCGCATTGTCGAGCGTCGTTTGAGATTGTCGCATGTTGTTTGAAATTGTCGCGCGTCGACCCTCAAACAAAACCGCGACACGCGATATACGATACGACATTAGGAAAATGTCGCTTCGCATTGTCGAGCGTCGTTTGAGATTATCGCGTGTCGTTTGATAATGTCGCCGTCGCATTTGCAGGGTCGACACACGACAACGCGAAGTGACATCGCGACAATACGAAGTGACATAGCGACAATGCGATACGACACTCGACAATGCGAAGTGACATCGCGATATATCGTGCTTTTATAGGCGACATTTTAAAGTGGATATCGCGACATTGTCGTTTGAGATTGTCGCCGTCGTTTGCGATTGTCGGGTGTCACTTCGTAATGTCGCTATGTCACTTCGCGTTGTCGTGTGTCGACCATGCAAACGCGACGGCGACATTATAAATGGCCCCAACAGGATTCCGTACAGGTCAGATAAAGACAGATAGATAAAATCACCTCTCTACATCATAAAAACAAACATTTCTGCACTTAAATATCGCTTTATTTTACTTTTATTGTAAGTATGCTTAAAATTATAGACCTAAATAGCACGACGGGTTTGGTCTGATTTATAGCTTAAAACGGCTCTTTGAAATAGCATGAACATGAATGCCTCTTTGGCTGTCATGCCATTTCTTTTATATCAATAACTACAGAAGCAAGAATAATGGTGCAGCAAAGTGTCTTCTACGTTTTGAGGAGCTTATTTAATCAATTCAGCATTCACTGTGCTTGAAACTGCTTATTTTCTTACCCCACCCCCTCCAAAATGAAGAAATTTTTAAGAAATTGACATGTGCTAAGCATCATTTAAAATGAAAGTGCTAATAGCATTTGAACAAAAACGAATGATAACATTGATACTTTGCAAAATATTGCCGTTTGGACGGCTGCTTTTCGTACGCTGGAAATAACCGCCCTTAATTAGGGGTGCTTTAAGCCCAAATGACAGCGGAAAATTCCTAAAGCTATCATTTTTAACTAGCTATTTGCATATTACTGCAGAACTGCATTTGCTTTTAATGCTTCTGTATTGTTGAGAATACTTTAACGCTACAGTAAATATTAAATATAGCCGACTTTGACTTATCACATTCGAATTATTTAACTCTAAAGGCAAAAATCGCACATATTTTGGCTCAATTTTTTAACATTTTCATTGTTATAAAATCAACACTGGCTCGAAATTAGCATTTTGGTGTGTTTCTAACAACATTCGGACACATGTCAGTGAAAAACAGCCCTCTAGCTACTAAATATTTAGGCACGAGGCGTTAAATAACGTAAAACAGCACATTTCGTAAATAAAGGGAGGTAATTTGGAACACTCTCGAGATGTTTTCAAGCGAAATTGCTGTCCATATTGGCAAATCCGATGCAGTTTTACAAATACGGCATTCCATTTCAATTTTTTAAAGGTCTTTTGCAGTCACCAACCTTATAAAATAGGGTTTTTATACTGATTTGTGCCAGTTACGTACTAAAAGAGCCGACACCAGTTTGCTCCTATACAAAGAAACACCCAGTAGCAGGCGATATTTGCACACGTACTTATTCAGACTTCCGCTTTGCATTTTATCTTATCTAAAGTTTCATGAGAGACATAATTTTATTCACTAAATGCATATTTAAGGAGACGGATTCATTGAAAATAACCTGTAATAATTTAAAAAGTACCACTGTGCCCATCTCTTTGTTCTAAATTACCCGCCCTTGTTTTGTTAGCTTCGACATGAAATTACATAAAAAGACCCTCATATCAAAAATATCAGTTATAATGTGAAAATATTTCAATGGTTTTTCATTGTAAATTTTATAAAACATTACGCTAATGCATGTTCAATCGGTTGCTACTCATTTAAATTTAAATGTTATGAAATAATCCCATTTTACCACACCGGCACCTCTAATTTAGCCACAATTTCGTGAAAAAAATATGTACACCCGATTTTCGGCATTGGAGTCCTTGCTAAAATATAGAGTTATGCAAATAAACAAGTTTCATGAGATATTTCACATGTAAAACTTAGAAAAACAGATAAGATGTCATTTGCTCTGAATCTATGTTTAGGTCAGATACTCCTATTGTTTTCCCCATTGACTTACATTATAACTCTAGTCAAAAGGTGACCCTGTATCATACCCACCCACTTTTTCAAATGAGTTTTTTGCATTTGTAAACACAACCTTTTCTACCAATCAGGTAATGTCTCATTTAATCTTACGGTTTTCCCTGTACTTTTTTCAGCCAATCCCTGAGCCGGACTGCAATAGGATCATCTGACCATAAGATTACGACGCTTTCCAAATCAAGACAAAGACAAGACGAATTTTGATGCAAAGCATCAAAGACGCCGCGCATGTTTTAGAAGCATGACTTGGACAGGTTTCTCTATAAAATCAGCGAACCCTTTTTACTACATAAAATGATCATTACCTCTGTGTACTTTTTGTTTATGAAACTGATTCATAAAAATAAACTTTTTATTAGTAACTAGCATAATGCTAAATCCTTGTGTAACTTCCATATTGTTAAATACCTCTTTTTTCACAACATTAATTATATTCGGATGCTAATTTTACACTGGCTATTTTTAGATAGACAAAACTATTTATAACCATGGCTCCTCCCACAATTTCACTGACTACAGGTCGGTTTATAGGAAGCAGATGCAAATATAATTTACACCGGGTCCAAATATTGTGAAAAACAATTATTTGTAAAACAGATATACCAGCCCCTCCCTCCCTGTAGCTGGTAATGTGGATTGTTCTTTCTTTCTATTCCCGAAGCGTATACACTCTAGCAATATGGCGGAAAGAGATGAAATCCACATGATTAATTATGCTGTGACGTATACATTTTACAGAACTTCCATTGGCTGAGTATTGTTTTTATTTACAAATGATGGAATGGAATTCCGTTAGGGCCCTACGTATTGCATAGTTGGGTGAACGGTTTTTCTTTACAGTTTCAATATTATAGTCTAATATGTAGTAATTAAAATGGGTTTTCATTGATTTTTCGCGTTGGCGCCATGTATTCTATTATCTGAGTGGTGTAAGATAGCAAAACATCTTCCGAATCTTTTTTTCTGAGCTTTGATGAATCGGGTCGTAAGGTCCGTAAACAAAGCTATAAAAAACCCGTAGTCTGCGAGTTTGTGGAAAAGTTATTAAATACTCATTAAATGTGTCCAAAGTTTTGTAATAAGGGAAGAAGACGTAAGTATTTTGTACTTTATTATTTTTTTAATGACTTAATACAATTTAATGATTCATAAAAGTCATTTTTCATACATATAGAACATAGTTTAGATTTACAATAATAATGTTGGCTGCTCCCTATTTGATTATGCAACCCCATGGTCCAAAATTGAAACCTATTCAATACTGACGCCGCGATTCCTCGCGGCGTCAATAAAGGCACCGATACATCACACAAAAGTAGATTATGAAATGTTACCAAGAGGGCCAAGATGGCCTTATATAACACACCTTAGTACCATTGGCCATCATGTGGTCAACAATAGGGCATAGAAAACAAAGTACATTTACAGCGATTGTTACGTTTTCCAGTTTATGTAGAAAGTTTACATAACTTTTTGTAAAACACATCAAATTCAAGGTCATCAGCGAAAAAGGTGGGGGAAAAACAGAACAGTGCAACTCTTTTAACAAAACTGCACACAGTGCCCAGATTATAGAACTGTACCTTCACAAACAAGAAAGTAGGTCAGAATGTCATTGTCGAGATCATCTTGGTTAAATATTGCAATATTTTTGCAAACTGTACACCTTATTCTGATTTCGTTGCTCACTGTCATGTAGCCGAAACGGTGTTACACAGTAGTCATTTCAAGATGGAGGACACGGAAACATACCGCAGGTAGGTGTCCCTTACTGCAATAAACCAACTTTGTTAAAGTGAAATTGTGTCCACGCCGACTCGGAATAGAATAATTCTTCGCACAGATACTTTAATACATTCAAAACACCAGTATTAGTACAAAAACGGTACACATGATGTCCATTTGAAAATCGAATCGAGGGGACCGTCATAAATTACCGTTTAGACACTGGTCAGTGCTAAGTATGACCCCAGAATTGATAGTAAACAACGAAGAAGAAAAAATCATTTACTGTATGCAAGGCGAATATGGCATATCTCTATATTTTCTTGGAGACAAATTGGGCTATTTAAAACATGCTGTGCACGATGCAGTCCACGTAACGGTTTTGTCAAATTGACTTATTTGTACACGGAGTAATCTTGAAAAGTGTACCGGTTAGTTTGAAAAGGTGAACGGTGTGGTCCATTTCAACTTCAAATTAGCTCGGCAAGGAATTGAAACAATAATCCAACATTTGTGTATGTCCGTTATTAATCAAATAATTTAAAATGAATTGGGAGCCGCGCTTTATTCCAATGGGCATAGTGGAGACAACTCTAAGGAAGCAATACTTCTGACAGGAACTGCACAAATAATCATACTTTCAGAAGGCTGCACTCAACATGGACACTTAGTGATGATGATAAAAAGTTAGATCCACGTTTTGATGGATTAGAGGAACATCGTGAAGTAATGTTATTTATTCAAGATACCTGTTGAAATATAGCACACTGAAACAAGATGAAACTTTTGAACATTTTGTGACCGATTTGAAATTATTGATGTGTTATTGTGGATACCCAGAGGACAGGTGAAATAATTCGAGATCATATTGTGTTTGATGTGAATTCGCACAAAATCAGGGAGCGATTAATGCAAAAAGGTATGAATATATGGGGATTTAAACTAGTGATAAGAATGTAATTTCTGACACACATGATATGACAATTTAAGTTAAAATCTGTGGGAAATCAATTCCTATGCAACTGGATACTGGTGCAAATTGAAATGTGATGAATATGAAATTATTGAAGAAACTTGGAATAGAAGGATATATCGAACAGCCGAGGATAAATCGACTCAGATGCAAAACCCGTTGTAAATCCACCTAGGAATGTACCAGTATTTGATTAGTGTATGAAAATGAAATGGATATGATGTATATTGTCAGAGTTAGAAACATTTTTTTACAGTTTATACATTTAATTTATTTTACAAACATTCCTTTTTATAATATAAATCAACACACATTCTGACATACACACCATGTTTTCCAGAAGCTCTATAGGTAAATATAGTACTCTTACTAACATGTTGACTACTAGGGCTGACTATTGCAGCCAAATTTACTATCACGATAGTTATCGATAGTTAAAGGTACTATCACGATAGACTATCAATAGCACTATCACGATAGTTTCGATAGTTTACATTATTACTATATATTTTTACCAAGTTGATTCAATTATTTTGTATCAATGCCTTGAATTCAGTATAAATATAATCGTTACTAATTAAGAATGCTAAACCATTTTTATTGAACAGATACGCGTCATTAAAATTTTTCACTATGCGAAGTCATGGATTGATAGATGGTAAGACGACAACGACGTTTTAGGAACAGAAACGTCGTCGTATATTTAACTTATTATAGCCCGTGATGTACACATACGTTTTATGGCAAAGGAAAATTACATTTAATGTAAATAACGCATTCAAAAATGAAAAAACTATCGAGAAAAATCGATAACTGTCCAGACTATCGGCGATAGTATCGATAGTGTGAAATTGCTATCGACTATTGACTATCGGGTCTGATACAATCGCGATAAGTCGATAGCATCGACTATCGTTACACCCCTATTGACTACCTACTTTCTAATGCCAAGTGAGCAACTCAAACAACTGTGGGATTAAGAGTGATAGTTTTCGTGTTTTCTACAGTGTGATAATGTATTTCTACTATTACATCTTGTTAAGGGGGCTCCAACAATGCCAGGTTACATTCATGTTTTGGAATCAAATGAAACATTGTAACTTGGCAGCATCCTTACTGGAGACTTAAATGTCAACTCAAAATTGTGTCTTTAGAGCTTGGTTATGCAGTCCATTTATCAGAGGTGGGAGTACAATTTTAATTACAATGTGCGCAGCATTAGAGACAACTGGGACTTCATAGAACTTCAACTCGATTCTTTATTTCCACTAAGTCAATGCTCAAACCTTTGTATGTATTTTGAATTTAGTCATAATTTTATACCTTATAATATAATATGAATACTACTGGTAAACATGCCATTATATTTTCTGTAGAATAAAGATATTTCGGTATTTTGAAATATACACTTTCAACCTGAATAGGGAATAACTGTCATTGAAAATTCATACAATAATACTCGCACAGTTTTAGATACAAATACTGAAACGAAAACTCCGATATAAGCAAAATTAATAACAAGAAAATACCAAAAGGTATTGTATATGTCATTATAGAAATGAATTAACGAAATAAAATGAAACAATGAGATCTTTCAAACATAGCAGTCTACCCCTCTCCCCTTCTATGAAAAAAGCAGAAATGACGTGTCTCTCAATAAATTATCTTACATGACCTGAATAGCAAACATCCATATCCATAAGGGCAGAAAAGCAGCAACAGAAATGGCTTGAGCCACTCACAAATTGTCAAAATATTACATTCAGCCAGGTAAAACAGACCAAAGCCAAAGCAAACTATTTCACATGGGCACAGCAAAAAGTAAAAGAATGTTCAGACATCATCACAGTTTACAAGTACCTGCCTAAATGATACACAATCCAAACACCTAACAGTTGAAAGCAAGCATAAGCAAGTAAGACAGTTACTTTTTAATGACACCATTAGGAATTTGTTCAGCCTTTTTTTGTTGTCGCCAATACCTTTGTGAAGAAGCTTGCATGCCACGAGTGTTTATAAATCTGGCACCATTGTCAATAGATCACATAATTAAAATGCAGACTGATCCGTTAACTATCACATTTCTTACTTTATCTTTATTTGTTAATTCTAGAGAGAAAGAGCATCTTCTATATTTCTTATAAAAAAACTTGGTACCTTCTTCTATATTTCTTATAAAGAAACAAAAATAATATCAAACAGGGAATGCCACGTACCAAAAACGCAGCCTCCCCCAAAAAAAACCTGGTACATAAGGTGATTATATTTGTAGTTTACTGAGATTCATAAAGTCCCTTCACTTATATCCGAATGTATTATTTGCCAGCTTTCAAAAAAAGTATCTGTTTTCTGTTTTTTCACTGCAATTGATATATGTATATTAAACTGATGTTGGAAAAAACATTTTATATCCAGCCCCATGTCAACTTGTTTTCTGAAAATTTGCAAGTGAATATGTATTTTTTAAGGTAGAGAATCATTAGATTTTCGGGGACACTTTCTACTCCAAATAACACACTCATCTCATCCAAGCTTAATTCTGTATTTTTACTTTTGAGGAATGTATCTAAATCCTCAAGAAATTTGTTGACCACTTTACATTGCCAAAAAATGTTCTATTGTCTCAGTTTCTGTTTTACAGAAAAAAAAGGTCTGATTCTTTCAGGTGTATAGTTTTAAGGTATTTGTTAACATGTAGAATACGATGTAAAATTCGGAACTGCAACCACTGTATATCAATATCTTTTGTGACTCTAAAGTGGTTACTATAAATGATTTTCCACTTATTGTCCTCGGATTTAGAAACATTGTAAGTTTGCCCAAGTGCTCACTACAATATATACTATATAAAAACAAAATGAAATATAGGTACAAAGATATGTGTAGGTTTAAGGAAAAAGTGTTTTCGAACCTGGACTGTGTTTCCTCATTTTGGCAAGTTGAGCTGGATGATTAAAGTTCGTAACTGTGCACATTTAACTCGTGCTTTGGAAAATTCCGATTCTTGAAAATGCCATTTGGAATAAATTCAACCAGTGAAGTGTTTCAAAGCGTGATCACAGAAATTCTAATGGATGACATAATGGATGCCATATTAGTTACTTGAACTACTACATGATCTAAGGCTTAGGGAAGTATTACAAAGGTAAGATGACAACAATCTCAAACTAAACAAGGACAATTGTGAATTCAGAAAACGTTCTGTATCGTATTTTGGACATACTTTGACAAGTGATGGATTAAAACCATCCTCGGTAACCCAGATTGGTTTCTTGATATTTTTCTCAAGATTAACTATCCTATGAAATCGCGGCTCTCAAACCGCGCTAAGGGAAACATTAAAAATGGCAGCCTCCATGCTTGTCAGCGATGTAGTTTTATACAGATTTTGTGCATCACTCGTCTCGGATTGCAGATTTCTATATGATCGTCCCTTAATCGGGACAAAACAAATCAATCATTTTTTTCAACGTTCTGCATGGCGGTCATTATTTGAGGATACTCTTCATTGTGGAGGTGCTCTTATTTTTGTAAGCATCGATTTCATTGGATGAAAAATAGTCATGAATATTCATGCATTACGAAGTTTTGCCAGTCTATTTTCCCACGGTATATGACGGAGAGAAGCGGCAGGAATTAGCCGTGGGTTCCGACGATGGATTAAAACCTAACCCGGACAAAATTAGAGCTGTCATCTAAAACAAACAGCGAGTCAAAACGTTCATAGGATTTACACAATAGTTAAGCAAATTCCTTCCAAAGCCATCAAAGAAAACAGAAAATCTTTGCAGAATACTTTAAAAAATGTGATTTTTTTACCTGAGACGACAAGAAGGTGAATGTTTGAATTAATTGAAAAGTATGGAAAACTACTGTCCAAAGGATTCCAAGATCTATGAGAAAGAAAGCGACTTGACAGAATCATAACCCAAATTTTAAAGTAGTGATATGCAAATCTAGAGCAAGGACATTGAAAAAAATTCAGAAACTGTAAAAGATGTGCTCAATATCAATTGAAAAATCCAAAGGAACTTTTAATTCCACGTGATATTCCTGACACACCATAGAATTAAATAGGAATTGGCATATTCTTGCGCAACGGATATGCCTATCTAATTTCAATTGATTATTATCGAAATGGCCTGAGTTATAAAAGTTTAAAAAATACTACAAGTCACTGTGTGAAATGATAATCAAAATCACATATGTCGAGGTACGGAACACCAGACGAGGTTTTTAGTGACAACGTAAGAAGCTTCACTAGCTTTGAATTTGAACAGTTTGCAAAAAGCTATGGATTTTAAACAAACCAACTCCAGTCTAAATTTCCCGAGTTCGAATGTGTTGTATTCAAACTGTCAAACGGTTAATCAAAATGAATGAACTTGATATAAATTTAGCTGTATTAGACTACAGGAATACTCCGCTGGAGGGAATCGATCTATCTCTTGCACAATTATTTATTGGCAGACGATTAAAAGCAAAATTACCTGGAGCTAAGGAACTCCATAGAATTAGCGAACAAACTTCTCAAGCGTCAGCAGAAGCAAAAGTATTGTTATTATCAACATGCCATTAAGAAGGACTTAAAACCTCTTTAAAACGAAGATAATGTCATGTTTAGACACAACGATTTAATAGCAAGAAGGAACTGTGAAGTCTAAACATGATAATCCAAGATGCTATGTTGTCGAGAGTAAAGAAGGCACACAGTATAGGAGAAATCGCAGACATTTGAGACATACAAAGGTACAAGATGTGATATGTTGATATACACATCGTATCATAACATTTGTATGTATGTATGTATGTATGTATGTATGTATGTATGTATTTTAAATGCTTCAGCCAATTTTTTTCAGCTTTCAATAATATGGCATTTATCCATACGTCCATAAGACATCATTTATTGACCTACACTAGGTAGGTTCTAATTTTCTGGCGTATATATCTCTCACAAACTGGGCAAAGCGTCAAAGGTTCCGCGCAATCCATACATAAACGATGGTGTGTGCATGGTAAGAACAGAGCGTTCACATTTTTCTTCCCACATGACATACAGACTATCAAACTTTTCAGACGACGATTCTCTTCAACGGGTGTCTCTGAAATAAAAACAAATCAAGTTCTTGATTTGCAACATCATTAAATAAAGGATAATTAAATAGCAGTCACAATAATATTTTAGTTCAGTTATAAAAGAATGAATGACCACAGTATGATCGTAAATAATATATATAAAGATATACATGTAGCTTTGCTATTACCATTGTTTCTGGTCTGTAACATACTGTCTTGTTGTTTTCTTGCTTTTATAACTTCTATAACATCTATTATTTCTTCAATAGTTGGTTTTATTGTACCTGGAAAATAATGTAAGAATCAATAAAATAATCTTATTAACGCGTGCGATAATCGTCATCTGTTAAAAGAATATGAGACATAAAACATAGGCATATTAAAATATAGTGCATTGATATTTTCAGCAAACATCGTCGACTACTTCACGATGATACAGGGACATAAAACAGCAACAAATTATCTATTTGATAATAGAAAAGAAATAAATTAATAACCGGGGAATCGTTCAGATATATTTTAGGTCCGTGTTATGTACATTTACGAACACTTTTGCTAATGCAGGAGTGGTAAGACACACACATACTAACAAATGAACAATTTTAATAATCAGTTTATCCCGTATAAATATATGTGATGCAGACATATGTTATACCGATGTATACCTGTTCACCTGTGAAACCTGTTTTACCTGTATTGATTGAATGACTGAGGACGGATTATTTTTGAGTTGACCATATTGTTTGTACGGAAGCGTAAAATATAAAAATCGCATTTAAATTAACTGCTTCTTGTGATAAGTAATGGGTACAGATATAACTTTATATCGTGCCAGAATTGGTGTATTTGCATTTGGAACTAGAAATTGTGCTAAAAGGCAAAAGTATGGTAAATATTCAAGTAACGTTTCCGGCACTGACATTCACTGGAGAAGTTTGGCTTGCAATGTGTATAGTTTGTTTATAATACTAGCATTGTATGGAGTGATTTGTGGGCATAATTATTTAAGGAATAGTTCTACAGAGACTTTAATAAGCAGCTGCGACTGGGTATCACCGAAAGTATATCCAGGAACTACTTGCATGTGTATATGCTCATCATATGGTGTACAGTATGGGTCATACTTCGGTAGATTACTTGCCCTATCATCTGACATTGAAACAAATCCGGGACCTGTAACTGATATTACAGATGAAAATACGCAAAAGATATTGCAAGCCATATCTCAAACCAAACATGAAATTCATGGAGTGAAAGATGAAATTCAACTTGTTAAATCTGAATTAATGAATTTGAAGTATGAGCTGACCTCAATTCAAGCAAAAGTTAATACAGTCGAGTCAAATCAAGTAAACATTGAAACCAGGATGAGAGCCATGGAAAGTAAAATGGATCAATCTCAATATATGCATGAAGTTTTAGGGGATGATGTTGCTTCCCTTTCACTTGCAGAGGATAAACGTGAAGAACAGTTAAATAATATTGAAATCATCTTTGAGAATTTTTGGGCTGGAGGAGTCAGAGACGAATGAACTGCCTTTGACCTCACTTATTCACGAGAAGGTATTTACTGTTGCTGAGGAAAGCTATAAACTGGATTCCGAATCTATAGCCTATGCTAAACGTGTGGGTCAAAAATATGACGAAAGCACCAGGATGGTTATTGCACATTTCGTAAACCACGACGATAAATTCAAACTGTTCAAATATAGGGAGGATCTTAGGAAAGTTGGTATACGTATTTCCAATGATTTGTCATATCTTTAGCGGCAACAATTGAAAGAATTGAAAAGAAAGGGTCTACATGGTTACTTTAAAGGTGGGAAATTGTCTAAATATAAGCCCAAGGACGATGAAGACCAGAGCAATAGGAAATCTAGAGTCTTTAAACGTGCTATAAGGAATGCCACAAATCAAATTGACGATGAAAATGATAAGCTAAATGATAAAAGTATCCATATAAATATGGTTGTACAAGAATTAGAATCTGCTATTATAGAAAGCAGTGTCTGTTTCCGAAAAGTAAATCAAACTCTCGTTTATAAAGAGAATAAACCTTGGTTCGACCGTGACTGTAAAGAGGCTAGAATGCAGAGTAGAAAAATGTTTAAAAGGTTTCGGTCCTGCCGAAATGAAAATAATCTGACTTTACATATAAGTAGTAAACAATCTTATAAAATGATGTGTAATAAGAAACGATCTTTGTACAATAGAAAACACCTGTCCAAATTAGATAGTACGGTAAATAATCCGAAGGTATTTTGGAGTGAGCTTAACAAATTAACAAACAAACCTAAGGCACGACCAGATATATCCTTGGACAGTTGGTATAATCATTTTCATAGCTTGTTTTCTGCTAATGATCGTACAGAATATGATCATGTGTTGCATGATGATAGAGGCACTGGCTCTAATTTAGATGAGATCGAAGACTTGATATTTAATTCTTATATATCAGAAGATGAAATAGTAAATGCTATTAAGTCCTTGAATGTACATAAGGCATCTGGGGGTAATCTTATACCGCAACACTTAGTATATGGGTTGCATGTATTGTTGCCATTTATAAGTAAGCTATTTAACAGATTATGGTGAGTTCCCTGATGACTGGGCTAAATCAGTTATAATACCGTTACATAAAAAAGGAAGTTTAAGCAATCCTAACAATTTTAGAGGTATTGCATTGTTAGATGTTTTAAGTAAAGCATACATTTCAATTATTACCAAAAGATTGACTTTTTATGTAGACATGTATAGTAAAATTTCAGAGTCACAAGCCGGATTTAGAGCTGGTTATAGTACAGTTGATAATGCTTTTATCTTATATTCAATAGTAAGCAAATATTTACGTGTTAAAGGTAGGCCTGTCTATGTAGCTTTCATTGACTTCCAGAAAGCATTTGACTCTGTGGATCGTACCTTACTTTATGAAGTTTTGAGAAACAATGGTGTTAAAGGCCATTTATATCAGGCAATACAATCACTTTATTCGTCTGTTAAAGCATGTGTTCGAGCACAGCAAGGTTTTACCAATATCTTTTCATGCCCAGTTGGATTACGTCAAGGGTGTAATTTAAGCCCTCTGTTTTTTTCTATGTTTATAAACGAATTGTACACATTGTTATGTAACAATAATACTAGAGGTATTCAGTTATTTCCTGACATTATGGAAATATTTTTGCTCATGTTTGCAGATGATATCGCGCTTATAGCAGATACTGTGTCTGGTTTACAAAAGCAGTTAAATGCCCTACATGATTTTTGTAATGCAAGTAAACTTAAGGTAAATATATCAAAAACAAAGGTGCTAGTGTTTAAAAGAGGTGGTCGAATAGCTATGAGGGAAAAGTGGACATATTCAAATGATAAGTTAGACATTGTAAATGGTTTTACTTACGTGGGTATATATTTTTCTAACAGATTATCTATGTATAAAATGGCTGAAGCTATGTCAGTTAAATCAAAAAAAGTACGCATACATATCCTTAACTCTTTGCAACACTTGCAATGTTTACCTGTAAAAACTTTTTTCAAAATATTCGACACTAAGGTAGCATCAGTTTTGTTGTATGGCTCCGAAATTTGGGGACTTAAGAATATGAATTGTATTGAAGCTATTCAAATGTATGCTTGTAAAAGGTTTTTAAACGTGAACAGAAGTGCTTGCAATGATGCAGTTCTGGGGGACATTGGTAGATACCCAATGAATGTATACTCGGTTAAACGTTGCATTAAATATTGGATACGGTTGTTAACTTTACCCAGAAATAGGAACGCAAAATTATGTTATGAAATGTTAATGTACTATGATAATTTGGGCTATACGAATTGGGTTACAGATGTTAAAAGATGTTTATTTACTAATGGATGTGGTTATATATGGGAGTGCCAAGAAGTTGCATAACCAAAATACTTTTTATATCAGTTCGAAGAAAGGTTGAAAGAACAGTATGTACAAACGTGGAGGTCTAGGTGTAGTGAAAGTAGTAAACTATGTCACTACGTAAATTTTAAAACAGTTTATAAAACAGAGAAGTATGTTACGGTTATAGATATTGCAAAATTTAGATCAAGTATAACAAATTTTCGATGTTCATCGCATAGTCTTATGATAGAAAAGGGTAGGCATTATGGAATTGATAGAGAATATCGTGATTGCCCATATTGTGATGGTCTTATTGAAGATGAATTCCATTTTGTACTCATTTGCCCGCTGTATTCTAATACTAGGTCAACATATGTCCCCGAACACTTTACGTTAAATGCTTCACTTCAAAAGTTCTACGACTTATTCACCTAGCAGGGATTACTTTTATTTACACTGTCCTGTGACTTTGGAACATGGTGGGGGTAAGAGTGAGGTTGGGTGCGCACCATAAACCGGTTTAAGCTCCCCAGTGGTGTTTTTGCCACTGACCGTTCCAAGGCGGTGCCCCACTGTGTTCCTTTAATTGTTCGTTTTGTCCTCGTGTATTTGCTTTGTATGCTTGTGTGTGTTGGTGGTGCGTGCGTGCGTGCGTGCGTGCGTGCGTGCGTGCGTGCGTGCGTGCGTGCGTGCGTGCGTGCGTGCGTGCGTGCGTGTTGTGGGTTGCACCCTTCTGGGTGCTGTGGGGCTCGTTTTGGGGGGCTGCGTTTTTGGTCTGGCTTCCCTGTTTGTTTTGTTTTAATGTCTAGTGAAAATGTTAAAACGATCAGAAATATTGCAATGTATATATACTATGCCGGTAAGGAAAGAGAACAGTTTTTATCAGTTTGTACATGAATAATTGTTAAAAGTTATCAAAATTAGCTTTTAGCTGAATATATTGTATAAGGAACCGCCGACCACCATATAAATTTCCTGATATCTCACGCTTTATTTCAATTATTGTACATGTATGTATGTCTTGTGTATGGGCCGGAGGCCTTATTATGCAATAAAGAGTTTATAGTTACCAACCAACAAATGCAACATAGACTAGTTATTAATGACTTGAATGACATAGATCTCACAATAAAGGCTAGCGGATTTCCCTTTGAAGAGAATAATGACATTTTTTAAAAAGCCCAGAAGCTTATCGCTCGCTAAAAAGAGACGCATCGGAAAATGTTTACTCTGTTGCAACAAAACGTCTTCCTGTCACATTGCAAGATATACATAGTACTGTGAAAATTAGTTTTGGTCAGTTGATGAATATTTCAGTCTCAAGGATCAAAATGATACTGATACATCCCCCTAATAAAGTCATGTTTACCTTAAGAGCAGCAAAATCTCACACTGAAAGGTTAATTGAACTGAACATTAGGGTGTTACTCCGTAATATACCACAAGGGAGAAACTTCCGCATCGACGCGAATGGCAAAATAAAGGAGGGAACTTTTGGTGCTGCTCCACAGAACATCAATCAAAATATGGAATCAAAACGCCTACATTGCTCATTGAAATTGCCTATCTGAATGTATGTGGATGGACCGCTAATAACCATCACTTACGATTCGCTTTAGTTAAAGCTATAGACGCTGATATCTTTGCACTTTGTGAAATGCATTGAATTGGCAATAACGTTTTAGATTTGGTATGCATGTAACAGGAGAAAACTAAAGGGATCCGGTGGTGTAGGAATCTTACCGAAACCGTGGTTATTCGAAGACTATAATAAAGTAGAGATTGATCGGGTATTCGCATAACGGTTGACGCACCTTGTAAGTGACTATAGAAGTTTGGTATTATCGGCTTACCAACCTCCTTAAAATTAAGTATGGGGCCCCGACGCACATTCTTTCTTTTGTACATTCTTTCCCAACTTTTCTTGTATACAGAGTATAATACGCTTTTTTCCGGCTGCCGACTTTAATGCTAGCATAGGTACGTTGTCTGACTTACTTATGGAAATAAAGTCTGTACCAAAAGGTGTTTCAATAGATAGGTGCGTCAATCAGTATGTTCGCGAGCAGGTTAACCTCTTAAACGATGCCAATTTTTTACCATTACTTTGTCGTTTCCCTGGTTAAGATAATTTCACTTGCATATCGCGGAAAGGAAAATTTGTTGTCGATAACCTCAATGTACCCCACGATGTGTTAAGTCACACTTTTCAGTAATTACGATTCAATTTATTGTTGATGATCATAATCAAAACCGGTAACTGCTAGGATGGGTCCATACTACATTAAATTTGCCACTTTTAGCTAGAAAACGATTTGAAACGCTTCAACGCGCATGCAGGCAAACGGTCTCCATCGACATTAAAATTAAGTGTACCTCAACTCCAATCGAATTCTGAAGTAAAATTCAACATTTATTTCCACGTTGTGACTGCCGAAATTGCAGTTTTTGATAATAGATACGAGACTTCTCAATATTGTACAGTGGTGGCGACAGCGATGAATGTAACGATGTGAAGTTTGATCGTAGAAAGATTCATAAACAGTTGTTTGAATAGAATATTGCTGACCCGCTTTCTATATCGAATGAACACCTTAAATGTGCTAGTATTAATATGTCTGCAATGTCAAATTTGGCCTGTGACCGCGACAAAAAAGTATTGTGTTGAAATTCCATCTAGTCAACAGTATTATACAAGCTCTTCTAGTAAGACTTTGATACTAGTTTCATATCAGGCGAAAATTTGTCCTAACTTATGACAAGCCTTTGCCTTTAAATTATTGAGGGATAGTGTCTGTTTTATTGTATTAGTAAATTTGTATGGATATTTGGTTAACAGACGTATCTCGGAATATCTGGAGGAGAACGACTTACTCGCGGATGAGCAAAACGGGTTTAGAATAAGCAGATCTTGGGAAGGCCATGTAATCACCCTCATTAATAGTGTACAGTTTACACGGCATATGACTTTTGATTTTGTGAAGAGACATGATATTGAACAAGCTTTTGTTAAACAGCATCGATTGGAAGACATATAGCGCTGTGAAGTCGATATTTGAACACACCACTTCCTGTGTTCGGGCAGGAAGCTAGAATCAACAGTGACGTAGATTCTAGGTTCCTGTGTATATTCTACGTTCCTGGTTCGGGTTAACAATAAATTGACACAGTGGTTTGTATGTGACCCGGGCGTTTCTCATGGAAATAATTGGTCGCAGACGCTGTTTGTAATCTATACCAATGATCTTGTGTGTGATATAAATGATCTTGACCTTGGTATGTCCGTAGGCAACACAAAGGTTTAAATTCTTCTTTATTCAGATGTTATAGTACTTATGGCTAATACATAATGAATAGTGGGAAACGACCTGCAGTTACTCCTAACCTTTCAGCATCGGTGGTGCAAAAAATGGCGTGTTCTTATTAATACATCGAAATCTAAATGCACACACTTTCGAAAGGGCCGGCAGTCACGGTCCGAGTTTAGTTTCCATATGCTTTGGTTCGAATACAGTTCCGCTATACCAAGGGAGCTGTGATCGTTAATGTGCATCGAATAAAGCTTTCCGGGGACCTGTATTCGAAAGGAGCTGTATCCGGTTAAACATTCTTCAGCCCAGATGGTGAAACACGTGACAGACTTTGTAGATTCTGTGGTTAAATGCTATAGAATACAAGACGAATTTTGATGCGAAGCAAGAAAGGCACTGCGTATGTTTTGAAGCATGATTTAAAGAAAGCAGAGGCATTTTAGAATATCAGTTAACTTGTGAGCAGAAAATGAAACAAGAAATCTTTCATATTGTGCATGTGAGTAGAAAATGAAACAAGAAATCTTTCATGTTGTGCATGCTACATCTCAACTGAATTTGCATTTTATGTAAATGTTAAATGTTTCTTTCTGTTACAATTAATGCGTTTAACCCTTACCCTGCTTGCTGCAAATGATCCTGTCTTTGCAACCAGTGTAGATCATGGTCAGTCTGCACATCCATGCAGTATTATCATGATCTGCACTCTTTGGTACTTGATCAATTTATTTTCACTGAATACCTCGTAAATAATTAATGATACTGTCCTAATTGATAGGTGGAAGAGTACATTTTAGAAATAAACAGGGTACTGGTAAGACTTAATTTTTTCATGAAAGAAAAACATGTAAAGACATAGTTTCCATTGAAAAATCTGATATATTCTTAGATGTTGTGTTTATATTCACTGAATTTTATATACGGTCTCGCTTGTGTTGTGAATGTAAAAATTACAATACCAACTTTATCTAGAAAAATCATTACCATCAAGTAAGAAACATCTGGGCTGACATCATTGATAATAAAGCATGAAGGAACTAGGGATCATGTCCTGATAATAATAAAATATCCAGCAGAGGTGCTAATAGCTTATACTAGACTTCTGTCATGAATTACGCAGTTGATTGTGCGTTGTTTTCTGTGCGCACATTAATTTTGTCTTTACTATTGGTCAGTTGTAAGCGATGCTTTACATAACTTTCATTAAGACCCAGTTTATTGCATAGCTGCTCTCTTCCCCTCGTGGCGTGCACGTCGCAGAGCAGGCGCTTGGTCTCGACTTTTGCTTGACTTCGGTCTTGTAACTGTGGGGGCCTAGGGTAACGACGAGAGGGGTGACCCTGACAAGGGCCGTTTGTCTTTACTCGCACGATGTTATGTAGAACACCACCAGACGGTAGACGGCGAAGCACCAGATGCGGCGGCGGCGATGAAGAACTTCATGAACCCTACGTGCCGGTGACGTGTGCCGGGTGGTAGGGGACCCACACCTCTTCAGTTCCAGGATGGCGATGGCGGTGCCTTGAGAAGACCTCCTTACAGTGACTGTGCTAGGGGGGGGCACGAGAGTCCTTTTTATGACTTTCTACCTTCGGCTGCGTTTCAGACAAGCCCTTGTTAGGGCTATTTCGGACTCTAAATTCACTCTTTACCAGTTAACCTGGGGAGATTGGAGATCAGTGTGATGTGGCGTGTGCTGTTGGGCAAAGGGCTGGTACCCCTGCTCCTAACAGGGTTACATAGTCACATCGGATAGAAGGCTACTCTGAAGTGGGTGGCGTGCTAACATGGGACGTCAGCCCATGTTGGCCCGCTAACGCCAGGTGTTTCGGGGTGAGTGTGCTAACTCGCGGGGGCTCGTTAGCCCTCTCATGATGAGGTGCATCAACTTGTTGATCCACCGGGGGGTGGTGAGCTATGATTACGCCTAGTTGTGTTTTCTTGGCCCACCCCTTTTATCTCTCAACAGTGAGTTTGGAGTGCTCTAGCATGCGGGAGACGTGTGCATGAGTCTCTTAGAGCACTTGAAATTCACTGTCAGACAGCGATCTTCTGTCGTGAGAGATACAGAGAGCCTTCTGTTTGATGTGGCCGTGACCTAGTTACAAGACAATCACTACTTCTGGGGCGCACAATGCTGACCACTCGTCGAAAATCTCACCAGGAAAATTGGACTATACTGACTGGAAATTGCAGTCAGGTAAATTTTTCTCCTATTTCGGACTCTAAAATTGCATTGTTAGGGGCATGAACAGGAGAACATACCGGGTCGCACCGACTATTGCCTCTTTAGAGGATTGTGGACCCAATAAGCACAATTACAAACAAACAAAAATTTATTGCATAGTTAGGTGAACGTTTTTTTTAGATGTCTACATCATACTTTAATATGTAGTAATTAAAATGGGTTTTCATTGATTTTTCACGTTGACGACATATGTATTTAAACTTCTAAATGTTTAAAGTTAGCAAAGCATCTTCCGAGACGTTTTTCTGAGCTTTGATGAATCTGGTCGTAGGGTCCGTAAACAAAGCTATAAAAAAACCGTAACCTTTAAGTTTGTTGAAAAGTTATTAAATATCCTTTGAATATGTCGAAAGTTTTGAAATAACGACCGAAGACATGTATACTACAAAGTTGGTAATAAGCTTATTCATTTATTCCTTATTCCTTTTTCGAATAAGCTATTCAGAACATATTACATAGTTACTTATTCAAATCCGAATAAGTAACAGTAAGTGTTACCTAGCCGATCACAAAATATGTCGTCGTCATTCTTTCACAATACCAATATCTATTTGTTTTAAGGCCAAACAAACATAATTTAAGCTTTTACTAAGAGCATTTAAAAAAAAATGAACAAAGCCGAATAAGGAATAAGTAACTGGTTACTTATTCCTTATTCAAACGCGAATAAGTAACAGAAGAGATACCGCCGGGGACACAAAATATGTCGTCGTCATTCTTTCACATTACTAATATCTAACTGTTATAAGACCAAGCAAACTTAATTCAAGCTATTAAATAGAGCATTTTTGAAACAAATGATAACAGTCGAATAAGAAATAAGGAACTGGTTACTTATCTTATTCCTTAGTCAAATCCGAATAAGTAACAGAAGTGATACCGCCGGCGACACGGACTATGTCGTCGTCCTTCTTTCACATTACTAATATGTAACTGTTTTAACGCCAAAAAACTTAATTAAAGCTATTACAAAAATCATTTAAAAAAAAATGAACAAAGTCAAATAAGGAATAAGGAACTGGTTATTTATTCCTTATTCAAATCCGAATAAGTAACAGAAGTTATACCGCCGGTGACACAAAAACTGTCGTCGTCATTCTTTCACATTACTAATATCTAACTGTTGTAAGGCCAAACAAACTTAATTTAAGCTATAACTAAGAGCATTTTTTTAAAAAATGAACAAAGTCGAATAAGGAATAAGTAACTGGTTACTTATTCCTTATTCAAACGCGAATAAGTAACAGAAGAGTTACCGCCGGTGACACAAAATATGTCGTCGTCATTCTTTCACAATACCAATATCTATTTGTTTTAAGGCCAAACAAACATAATTTAAGCTTTTACTAAGAGCATTTTAAAAAAAAAATGAACAAAGCCGAATAAGGAATAAGTAACTGGTTACTTATTCCTTATTCAAACGCGAATAAGTAACAGAAGAGATACCGCCGGGGACACAAAATATATCGTCGTCATTCTGTCACATTACTAATATCTAACTGTTATAAGACCAAGCAAACTTAATTCATATACATATTCATAACAGAAGAGATACCGCCGGTGAAACGGGCAATTTCGTCGTCATTCTTTCACATTACCAATATCTTACTGTTTTAAGGCCAAGCAAACTCAATTTTAGCTATTTCAAAGAGCATTTAAAAAAATCAACAAAGTCTAATAAGGAATAAGGAACTGGTTGCTTGTTCCTTATTAAAACGCGGATAAGTAACAGAAGAGATACCGCAGGGGACACATTATATGTCATTCTTTCACAATACAAATATCTGTTTTAAGACCAAGCAAACTTAATATAAGCTATTTCAAAGAGCATTTTTGAAAATAAAAATGAAAAAGCCGAATAAGTAACAGAAGTTATACCGCCGGTGACACGATAAATGTTATCATTCTTTCACATTACCAATATCTAACTGTTTTTACGACCAAAAAAACTTTATTTAAGTTATTACCAAGAGGCTTTTTGAAAAAAATGAACAAAGTCGAATAAGGAATAAGGAACTGGTTACTTAGTCGTTATTCAAATCCGAATAAGTAACAGAAGTGACCGCCGGGGACACGAAAACTGTCGTCATCATTCTTTCACATTACTAATATCTAACTGTTTTAAGGCTAAACAAACTTAATCAAAGCTATAACTAAGAGCATTTTTTTTTTAAATGAACAAAGTCGAATAAGGAATTAGTAACTGGTTACTTATTCTTTATTCAAACGCGAATAAGTAACAGAAGAGATACCGCCGGTAAAACGGGCAATATCGTCGTCATTCTTTCAAATTACCAATATCTATTTGTTTCAAGGCCAAACAAACTCAATTTTAGCTATTTCAAAGAGCCTTTTCGAAAAAAATGAACAAAGTCGAATCATTGCTTGGCCTTAAAACAGTTAGATATTGGAATTTCGAAAGAATGACTGACGATATTTTTCGATGTAACGTGGCATCACTTCCTGTTACTTATTCGACTTTTTTTCATTTTTAAAAAAATACTCTTTGAAATAGCTAAAATTGAGTTTGCTTGCCCTTAAAAAAAAAGATATTGGTATTGTGAAAGATTGACGACGACTTATATTTTTGTCACCGGCAGTAACTCTTCTGTTACTTATTCGCGTTTGAATAAGGAATAAGTAACCAGTTCCGTATTCCATATTCGACTTTGTTCATTTTTTTCAAAAAAGATTTTTGTAATAGCTTAAATTAAGTTTGCTTAGTCTTATAACAGTTAGATATTAGTAATGTGAAAGAATGAAAACGACATATTTTGTGTCCCCGGCGGTATCTCTTTTGTTACTTATTCGCGTTTGAATAAGGAATAAGTAACCAGTTACTTATTCCTTATTCGACTTTCTTCATTTTTTCAAAGAGGCTCTTATTAAAAGCTTAAATAATGTTTGTTTGGCCTTAAAACAAATAGATATTGGTATTGTGAAAGAATGACGACGACATATTTTGTGTCACCGGCGGTAACTCTTCTGTTACTTATTCGGATTTGAATAAGGAATAAATAACCAGTTCCTTATTCCTTATTCGACTTTGTTCAATTTTTTTCAAAATGATTTTTGAAAAGGCTTAAATAAGGTTTGCTTGGCCTTGAACAGTTAGATATATGTAATGTGAAAGAATCAACTTTAGGCGACGAATTGCCGTGTCGCCGGCCGGTATCTCTTCCTGTAACTTATTTGGCTTTTTTCATTTTTTAAAATTCATCTTTTAAATAGTTTTAATTAAGTTTGTTTGGCCTTAAAATAGTTAGATATTGGTATTGTGAAAGAATGACGACGACATATTTTGTGTCCCATCTGGCGGTAACTCTTCTGTTACTTATTGCCAGTTCCAATTAACTTTATTAAGTATATAAGGAATAAGTAACCAGTTACTTATTCCTTATTCGACTTTGTTACATTTTTTCAAAAATGATTTTGTAACAGCTTAAATTAAGTTTGCTTGCCATTTCAACAGTTAGATATTAGTATTGTGAAAGAATGACGACGACATTGCCCATCTCACCGGCGGTATCACTTCTGTTACTTATTCGCGTTCGAATTAGGAATTAGTAACCAGTTCCTTATTCCTTATTCGACCTTTTCATTAATTTTTTACAAAAATGATTTTTGCAATAGCTTAAATTAAGTTTGCTTCGCCTTTAAACAGTTACATATTCAGTAAAAATGTTAGATCAGTGAGATTTTAGTGAAAAATGACGATGGCATTGTCGGTGTCGCCGGCGGAATTCACTTTTTACTTATGGATTTTGAATAAGGAATAAGTAACCAGTTCCTTATTCCTTATTCGACTTTGTTCATATTTTCAAAAAAATATACTGTTAGTAATAGCTTAAATTTAGTTTGTTTTGCCTTAAAACAGTTAGATATTGGTTTTGTTAAAGAATGACGACGACAATTGTCTGGTGTCACCAGTTGCCACTTCGTGTTAACATTGGCTATTTGACTTAGTTGAATTTGACCTGGAATAAGTAACTCTCCTTATTCCTTATTCGAAAAAGGAATAAGGAATAAGTAACCAACTTTGTGTATTTGGTATCGTATTGTTTGTAATAAGCTAATACAATTTATTTATTCATTACAGGGAGTCTATTCAAACATAATACATAGTTTTTATTTACAATGATAATGTTGGCTGCTCCCTATTCGATTATGCAAACCCATGATACAAAATTAAAACCTAGTCAATACTGGCGCTGCGTTCCCTTTATGGTCTAGTGTCCGAAATATAAAGCTTTAGGACTTCGATCATAAAAGACGATACACTTGATCAATATAATTATGTTCGGAAAATGAATATCATACTAAATACCGTATTGAAAAACAGCAAAGTAGTTAGTAAAAGCGTACTTTAGATGTAAGCCAACTTAACGTATAATTTACTTTCTTTCATAATATAACATCTAGATTTGTAGAAGCTTACTACAGAAGTAGCTAATTTGATTGTTATGTGTCCATTTATCAAGTGATAAACTTGCATTTCTGTATGTTCACACTATTTTGTTTCATAACTTGATTAAAGATAATTGTACATGTATATATCATTATGCGTGCGTGCGTGCGTGCGTGCGTGCGTGCGTGCGTTCGTGCGTGTGAGTAAATGCGAACATCACATATCTTTTCGTATTAAGAATATCTCTCACTTTTTTCGAGTTTCACTCTAACAATAAAAACTGTAAACTTGAGTACTTAAAGAAATTGTTCGCTGTAGAATAAAACTGAACACATATTTTACCATAAATAAAATGGCATACAATTCTCAAAGATGCACGCAGGAGTGATTTCATAACATGTCCTAGCTTACTAACTAAAAAATAGTCCGTTTAAAATGCTTTGCCATCAAACACATTCAAAGAAATCTTCAAACCTACGGAAAAGTTGTACTTCTGAAAAAACTAAAGGGTAAAGACACATGTTATGCATACAATTGAGGTCCTACAATAATTTTAAAGATATTCGACGACATACCTGTCTACTTTTAGATAACACGGCTTAAAACTTAATTCAAATATAGAGATAGAGATAAAGCTATTCGTACTTCCCAGAAAGATCAGATATACAGATAGTATTCTATTTAACGTAAATATTTCATGGAAAAGATAAATATGAATTTGTACATAAACAATTTGTAGTAAAGTATTTGGTTGTATTTATGGACACATTAATAATATAGTCGGGAAGGCTGTTCAAAATTGTCTTACATCTATATTTTGATACTTTGAAATATTGCTATCAAAATGTATGTAATCAAATTGTCCTTTATCATTCAGGAAGTACATTATTGCAATAACTACCAGAAAGTCGTGAAATGCACAAGTAACACAAACACATCTTGATTTGTTTTCAAGAAAAGGTCACGAAATCATGGTTAAATTCGGCAACACTCAAACACAGGAAAACAGTCAGACAAAGCTCGTGACATCCGTGTTTACATTTAACATAATCAACTTTAAACATCAAAATACACACGACATGTCACCATGGAGTATCATGTATCTTTGAATTTGGGTGAAAAAGATGCTGTTTATTTTTGTTACCATCCCATGTTTAAGTGTGTCTATTCAAACACTTCTTTGCTAATGTACGGACTTTGCTTGATGTAAATTTGATCTGCGGTTGAGGTTGGGTCAGTTTTAGGTTATCTTTATCACCCTCTTGGTAATGCTGGAAGGGCCTGGGAAAACTTCCTTATACAAGAATTCCACAGGAAACGCCATAACATTTGCGGTTAGTAAACTCCTTAAACGCAATTTAGATAATCAACTAAGTACTTAGTAATCGTGTTGGCAGGGGCAATTTATAAATCCACAAAACAGGCTAAAGAAGCTTATTATGTATGTGTGCGTGCGTGCGTGCGCGTGTGTGCGCTTGTGTGCGTAATATTTTGTCTAGCAATTTTAAATGAAGCCTAAAATGGTACACCTGGGGATTCGCTTGTGACTGTGTCCAGAAATGGTGGGGTTATAGCCCGGGAGTTAGTAAGGGCATCAAAGACTATGAGTAGCTTATTTTGGAAAAATATTCAAATGTAATGAAATGTAACAACCCAGTGCCTGTGGTGATCTGGCTAGTTATTGGGCGTGGTGGACTTATCATGCTCATAAGGTTTGTTAACAAGAGGGCCAAGATGGCCCTATATCGCTCACCTTGGTACAAGTCCATTTGCCTGGTGGAAGATCACTAGACAATGTTATATACCAGGTATATAGGTTTTCCTATAAACATCTTTGTAAAACAAATGACCCCCCACCCCGGGAAAGGCCAATTTTGACCCCAGGGGCATAATTTGAACAAACTTTGAAGAGATCTACTAGGCAATGTTACATGCCAAATATCTAAGCTCTAGGCCTTGTGGTTTTAGAGAAGAAGATTTTTAAAGTTTTTCCTATATATGCCTATGTAAAACTAAGTGACCCCCGGGCAAGGTCAATTTTAATCCCAGGGGCATAATTTGAACAATCTTGGTAGAGGTCTACTAGACAATGCTACATGCTAAATATCTAAGCTCTAGGCCTTGTGGTTTCAAAGAAGAATATTTTTAAAGTTGTTCCTATTTGTTGCCATAGCAACCAGAGTTCGGCATGGAATGGAATTCTTTGAACAGTTTTGGTAGAGCTTTATACAAAGAACGTCCCTGCATAGTTTCATCAACATTGGCCTAGTGGTTTCAGAGGAGATGTCATTTGAATCAAAATGTTGACGGACGGCGGACAATCATCCATCAGAAAAGCTCACCCTTGCGAAGCCAGGTGAGCTAATAATCCGATTGAAATTAGTTAAATATGACCTCTGTTTCTCAATTCCTGCACGGCTTCATTAAACTCTGCGATTTGGTATCCCATTTCCAGACATGTGTCTTTGTGCTCGTTTAGTGCAGCTCTAAACTCAGGGTCTCTGAGTGTCATCTGCTCCATTGCTCCAACCAGATCCTGATCATGTGACTGTGCGCTGCTCAGTGTGTTATTGTCCTGTTCCGAAAAAAGGTACAAAATAATCAATAAACACTTTATTTACCCTTCTAAAACATTTCCATTTCATTGATGAAAAGGGAATTGGTATTAAATGACCAGCCAGGTAAAATACATTTTGAATTTCCCTTCCTTGTACTCTGTGTCAAACATGTTGATTGCATGTAAAGTTCGTCTGTGCATTAAATACATTATACCCCACTGACGCTCTAATTCATCCACAAATCACTAAAAATGATAAGTCATGTACTCGAAATTTAATGAAACATTTCCTTTCCTGAGTGGGCATCAAAAGTAATATGTTCACGAATGGTGAATATAGTGAAAATAACTACTTTTGGTGTTCACGAGTAAAATGTACGTTATATAACAACTTGACTTACTGATCACCAAGACAAAACATTCTGACCATGACTATAACATGTGACATCTAAATTTTGGTTATCTTGTTTTTATCCTTGGTGACCCACATTCAAACTTGACCAAGAAACTATCAAGACAAAAATTCTGACCACTGGCCAACTTTCACGAAAATTTGGTATTAAGGTATTTCTTTGATCTGACCATATGACCTAGCTTTTTATCCCCGGTGATCCAGATACGAACTTTTGATAGACATCACTGTGACAAACATTCCGACCCATTTTTATGAAGATTTGATAATAAAAATAGTGTCTAGAGTGTCAACACGGTATTTCTTTGATTTGATCGTGTGACCTAGTTTTTGACCCCTCTCAAAATTGACCTAAAATCATTGAGATAGACATTCTAACCTATTCTCATGAAGATTTGAGTAATAGATATGACCTCTAGAGTGTAAACAATGTATTTTATTTGACCATATGACCTATTTTGATGCAATGTGACCCAGATTCGAACTTGACCTAGAAATCACCACGACAAACATTCTGACTGATTAGTCATGATGATTGGTGGCCAACTGCGGCCTCTAGAGTGTTCACGGTTTTTTTTTATTATTTGACATGGTGACATAATTTTTGACCATATGTGACTCAGCTTCGATCTTGATCTAGAGTTTATCAAGACAAACTACCTGAACAATTTTCATGATGATTGGATGCAAAATGTGGCTTTTAGTATGTTCACAAACAAATTGTGGCCTGACGGCCATTCATCGATCCTTAAGAGATTCTACAACATATATAGGGTAACATCATAACTCATTGAGGTCCATGATTTTCAAGTGATTAATATCATTTTAAAAGGTTTGTAGAACGCCATTAGACGATGATTTAAGTTAAATAAAATTTTAGTTTGACCAGAACCACCATATTTGACAGGAATTTCAAGTTTTTATACAGAAAATATGGGACAAAAAGTTCAAAGGGCCATGAATTTAGTGTTGGTGTGGCACTATAGGCTGCTTATCCTTAAAGTAATACACATTTGTAACAAGTGTTATTGAAATACTCCAAACCGTTTTAGATTATGGCCTCAACAATACAGCAGACGGGCGGGCAGAAAGCCCCAAAACTATCTCTCCGCCTTCAGTAGGGTAACAAACTAATGTAAATTTCGAAGTTTTAAACACAATAAGTAGTCTACAATCTTGTAAAAGTAAAGGTATAATAAAATCGTTAGAACTCGCCTCATTTTCAAAGGCGACGGCAGCTTGAACCAAAGCAATGTATTCTTCGCCTTTCTTCTCTTTAGCATAAGGACAAGCGGGAAACCAACGACAGTGTTCCGTCCAGGGATCATCGCCAGGGTCCCAACGTCTGAGGCCACCGTCACATGCAAAACAACGGACGTGATCCTCAAAACCTTGAAAACAATTTAAACAAGTAAACGTATCTATTAACACCATCTGATTAATGCTATATTAAATCATGCAGTGTATTAAAGTTATACGAGTTTACTGCAACACGTACACTGAAATGAAATATCAAGCAGCAATAACAGCAATAATCAATAGATTTTGATCTTCAGTTGTCAGGTATGGGTCGAATACAGAACACCATTACTCAAGTACTTCAATATTAGGTACTTAAGTACTGAGTACTTTTTGCTCCAGTACTCTAGTACTACTCAAGTATTCCAGACAGTACTCATGAGTATGCAATATGAACATGTGCATATAGGCTTACACGCATTAACATTATTCAAAATTCAATAGTATATTAGGAAAAATACACATCATATACAATAAGTTAAGTTCAAATAGGAGCAACAATGTTTAACTATACAACGACACTGTCCCTTTATATCTCTTTACTACAAAGAGAAAGCTCTCTAATTTAAAAAAGATGTCTTTAATTTTAATAGAAATATCTCTTTCACGCTGAGAGATATCTTTATATCACAAAAAGATATCTCATGACGTTTAAGAGATATCTCTTCTACTTACAAAGATATCAATTTAGCGTCATTTGAGAGACGTCTTTCTATTTTGGAGAGATATCTCCCAGTGTATAGAGCTAACTATGTAATAAGAAGGGATATCACGTTTGGAAAGGTATATTGTTATGCAATAGAGCAATCTTTGGAACTGAAAGAGATATCTCTTAAAAGACAAGAGATATCTTTCAAAAATATTTAGAGAGATATTTTTCAAAGCAACAGACACGTGATAACTCATCCCCGGACCTTGGTTTGGAACAGATTATTACGTACTCGAAAGTGTGCGTTCGGGCTGGTCACATTGACCGATCGGGCTTCTCAAAGTCGTCTTAAAAACTGAATGTACGGACTTTGCTTGATGCAAATATGAAAGCAGTTGTGTAAGATGTCATGGATATTGTCTTAGAGATAAAAAATAATGACAATATGGTGTAAATAAAGTTCGTTCACCAGTAAATATATAGCCACAGGCACCTGATAATAATGATAATAATAATAATAATAATAATAATAATAATGATGATGATGATGAGGATGATGATAATAATAAAAATAATAATAACAATAGTAATAATAATGTCTTTATTTAAAGTCGACAAGATACAAATGACTATAAATATAAACTAAGCGGGCTTTTCTGTGGGAGGAAACCAAAGTCTCCGAAAAACTCTCATGATTAGAAAGAAATCTCCATAGCTTTGACAGACATTTATCTAGGTTTAAGAGATATCTCCATTACTTTGAGAGAGATATCTCTAAGTTTAAGAGATATATCTGTGTATTAGCAGATATCTCTTTTTCAGAGATAGATTTTAAGGTAGGAGAGATATCTGTATTACATTGAGAGATATCTCTTTAGAGTTGGGAGATATTTATCATAATATTGGAGATATTTCTCTTAAAAGAAAGCTCTCTTCTATTTTGGGTGATATCTCTTTAACATCAGAGAAATATTTCGTTTTTTTTACTAAATAGTAAATTTGCTTGCCGTGCAACTGATTTAGACATGTTTAATGTAACAAGTTCATACTACACATGCATCTGACAAAAAATAAATATTGCAAATTAAACTAAACTGCTATTGTCACAAATTAGTGTGAGTGATATTCTCACTGTAAAATTACTGTTATATATGTGCAGGTGATAATGCTATAGCTGCATTGTTTTATTTAACAATACACTTAAATTGGTAAAAAGTAGCATGACAGTTTGTTAATAATCAAATTTGTCAAGGTGTGTACATTAACATTTTCTAGTCTTTCCTGACAGCAATTTAACATGACAAGAGCTGTCCGAAAGACAGTGCGCTAGACTATTCACAGTGCTTGCCTATATAACAATTTTTGTCAGTAAAAGGCAAAACAAACATCTGCGTATTTTCTAAGTTTGATATCCCTGAACAGTCAACAACAAAGCTTCAAGTCACTCTAATAGGTGGTTCCTGCGATACGTGCCTTGCCTACAAGATTTTAACTAGGAATTTTTAAGTACAAAAAGGGGAATAATTTTGTCAAAGTTTAAGCAAGAGTTATTGGACTTGACAGTATGACCTAGTTCATTGACGCTGAATACCTGTGTAAAACATTGGATGTGTACATAGAAAAACGAAGCTTGCCATAAAAATCTAATCATACAATAGTGTAAGTGTAGCACCAATGGTAACCAATGGGTCCCACCACATATATAGTGTGTGTACTATGTACTATCCTCACATCAAGTTTCGTAAGACTGGAGCTGTAGATGCAAAATTATCATAAGAAAACGAAGCTTGCCATTAAACTTTAACCAAAGTGTAAGCGTAGCACTTATGGCGACCTTGACCTAGGAGGTCATGAATCCCACCCTATATATAAGAATGTAGTTTGCATGTATGTTCTACTGTACTTATGTCAAGTTTCATTAAGATTGAAGCTGTAGTTGCAAAGATAAAATAATAAACGAAGTTTGCAATAAAACTTTTAACCAACGACGCCAAGGCTGGGACGAGAAGAGTAGCCTTCCTTATTCTTCGAACAATCGCGCTAAGTGATTAAATTATAACGTGTTATATATTTGTGTACTGATTAAAGTACTCATGAGTGCTGAGTGTTCTAGGTACAGTACTTGAGTAAGCACGATATCAGTGCTGAAATTTTCAACTGAGTACTAACGAATACCTGTGTAATAAAGTCCAGCTTCAACTAACTGACTCGGGGTTTGTATCATCTGTGCAGGCCAGGTCGTAAATGTCTCCAAACGAGCCTCAACTGTCTGGTACTCGGGATGTCGGTACTTAAATGTTACATTGTGCTGTCCTGAAGATATAATACTTCTAGTGAAATAAAGGGACAACGCTGCAATTTTCACAGGATGAATTGTATAATTGCTTATTAATCATTATGTATTTTAGTTTTGTTGTTCAGCGGAGACAATTTATAGGTGTTGTATACAAGGAACTAAAAGGATACTAACCTCTCACCTGCATTTGTGGGTTAAATACAGGCTCCTGGACTTGCAGTTGCCTCTGAAATAGTTTCATTTTATTTAAGTTTGTTATGATACAGGAAGCTGCTCTACACTAGCATAGCTAAAGCAATGTATATATATACACCTAAGTAAGCTTTTCGTAATTGACAATTGAAAGATCGCGCTTTATATTTTTCACTATCTGGATATCATTATATTTGTATTTTTTCTTTACAACAATGACAAAATGTTTATTATTGACAACTACATTCTAAAGCAATAGATATGTATGAGAAAGCAAAAGCAGCAGATCACGGACCTATATGTACATACTGTGTGTATAGGTCCGTGAGCAGATGTACAGTTTTCGTCCATTTTGTTTACTGAAAATGTTCACCCTATTGTCATTGAATACTAGGGTAATGTCGCGCGATTGTTTCTTTAGTAAAGATCAATTTCGAGCAGTGTCTACCCGATGATATACCGGTACTAGGATATGTGATAGACCAATCACAATTCATGAAAATAGTCAGTTGTACAACAAATCTAAATGTACATGTAAATACCTTCCATTCGGCCAGCCGTGGTGGTCCAATTACTTGTACTAAATAAGGACATTTTCCAGAATGTCTTACATGCTCCTTTAGAGGGTCGTCTCCTTCTGTGAAGTCTTTGAGACCAATTCCACAGTGATGACATCGGACAAGGTCGCCATTTTCTGTTTCAGAACATCTTGGAAAATTAGTCATAATAATATAATGAACATGTCTGGAAATATTTTTAAAAAAAGATTAAGAAAAATCCGAAGTGTTCGTTCAGTGGAATGTACGTGCCATATCTATATGTTCAGCTATGTTATACACTAGCGTACATATATCAAACATGCATCAATCTATGAATATTCAGATATCTTTGCAACGGAAGTATTAAAGCATAGAAATTAATGAAATGGATTATATACTCACTTGTATAAAAGAATCCAGCCTTACTCAGTGTAACAGAATCAGGATGCCTATGCATCCATCTTTCATATGATCTAAGTCTATCATTGTACTCCGCGTAGTCAGGATATCTCGGAGGAGGCACATGGCTCGAACTATTTTCAGACAAACTTTCACTCCCGAGAGCAAAGCTAGATGCTTGATCTGTAGCAAATGGCAGAGAAAGTCCACTTGAGAACGCAAATTCACTTCTTTCGGAACTGCTCTGCTCTTCTGAAACTTGTTCAGGAAAATTGTTATTCGCTGGTACTTCTTTAAACAACGGCTCCACACGTTTAGAATTACACAATGCAGAAGTAGGGGGGATAACCTTTTTTAAACTCTTCAAAGATATTTGTCCTGGAGGACATTTGCTTATCCCCATCAAAACATTGCAACTCTTACTGTCGTCGGGTATTAGTGATGTGATTGAACGAAGATGTCTCACATCTATAGAATGGTAAACCACTTTATGAACGGCATTATCCTTTGACAATATATCCACAAGGTTGATATAAACAGTTATTGATGCCAACTTGTCTTCTAATTGATCAAAGACATTTGTCGTGCTGTCCACTTTCGGCATAATATATATGCTTTTATCCTTCTGTCGATAGATTAGGAAGTTGTCATATATTACAGACCACACGCCAATGCTTTCAAGAGTCAGATTTTGGTGACTTTCTTCAATGCAAGCTTTGAGCTCTGGAGCCAAAGTGACTGACGCGTTCGTGAACACAAAAAGTTCAGCTCCTTTGTACAAGATGATACTGTCTTCAAATTTATCAGGCAGGCAGTATATGTCTGCTAGTACATTTGGCCAAGTCCCTTTCTGTATTTGTAAAACTGAAGTAGATGTTTTCTTTCGTTCACAATCAACACATTTCCTTTTGAATATTTTTTTGTTTTTGTTCATCATTGCAAGCTAATGAGTCATTTACAAATGAATCATTACAAATGAAGTGAGGCAAAATTATGTACACAACGATATTAACGATTCAAGTTTTATAAGCTTATTCCTCAAACCTACCCCTGTCTAAAGTCGCAGAATTTAGCATTGGGTGCGTGCCGTCAGAACTATACTGGTGACGGGCATTTGCTTCCTTGATGTCTCTAGCGATTACCTTGTTTTGCAAAAACTGCGCTTCAGCTGGGTATTGAAAACGTCCTCTTGTACAAGTATTTTCTTTGCGCGTACGAAGTCTCTGTCTCCTTCCAGCTATGATGTTTGCCTTTATGATGTTTGTCTTTATGATACTGCCAGATCGTGTTCGGTATACAGAATACGACGCCAAAGGAAACCATATAATGTTAGTGCAACTTATCATTTTGAAACGGCTAGATATGGCTTCGGTGACCTCTATCTAATCTGGCCTTTGTCCTGAAAGTATACAGTTGATCGGTTTTGACATTGTATAAACATCCAAATAAACAGAGTGGGTGTGTGTACTTGTGTGCGATGTTTTATTTTACATTAAATAAATTATTGTCATTTTCCTATGTGCAGTATAAATGTCTTTTACTGGCTTTATCGTTACGTTAGATGCATAATTGCATATGCAAAAATAAAGATATTTCATGTACCTGACCTAGTAGCGACCAAAGGCCTTTTCATTCAATTCTTTCAGTTTTTTTACTTTTGATTTTCAAAGTCTTAACAAACAAGAGCTGTTTGTAAAATATGTATGCCCCCTTTGATGCAATCAGTATTGTTGAACAAGCAATACATGTGGCATGAAAAAAATGCCCCGATTGCTTTGACCTTTGACCTAATGACCTCAAAATATTTAGGGGTTATCTGCTGGTCACGACCAACCTCCACACCAAGTTTCAAGATGCTAAACCTACACGTTCTCCAGTTATCGTCCGGAAACCGTTTTTACTATTCCCGGTCACTGTGATCATGACCTTTGACCTCAAAATCAATAGGAGTCATCTTCTTTGACTTACTGACCTCGAAATCGATAGAAGTCCTCTACTCGTAATGACTAACATACACACCAAGTTTGAGGATTGTGTATCAAAGCGTTCTTAAGTTATCGTTCGGAAACTATTCTCTACCGACCGACGGACCGACCGACCGACCGACCGACGGACCGACCGACATGTGCATAGCAATATACCCCGCTTCTTCGCATAAAAACCACGGGTGTGTTGTGAAGATTAAATTTGCTTCAGTTTTTCAAGTTATCGAATGGTGCAGAGGCATTTCACTAAGATCAAATCGGATTTTATTTTAAATCTGGAATTGTAACAGAGAAGTACAGTTTCAAACTGGCTTCTAAAACTTTACAATAGCCGTGGAGTATTTCCCTGTTTGGAATACTGCTGCAGAAAAACGAGTGAATGTTTTTGTATTTCCTTAGATTACCTGGGTGGTATTTTTGTCCTACTTTTGCTTTACAGTCCGAGATATACGTTGCACATTATTTGAGGTAAAGTTCTTTCAACTATAATTTAAAATAGGCATACTTATTCATGTACAACTAATTTACAGACTCTCTCTGGGAGACTTCTTGAAAATAACAAAGATATTATTTGAAAACTGGAAAACCTTCTTTCATTTTTGAAAAGGCAAACTATAATATATTAATTCTTTCGTTTAACTCAAATTTTCAACTCAATATGGTCACATTTGATGCAGTATGTCATATTTTTCATTCTGAGAGGACGCCCGTTACAATTCCAGATTTAAAAGAAAATTCAATTTGTTCTTAGTAATGGACCTTTAACGGTTGTGCTTTAAAAAAAGTATGCCCGTTATATAAGATATCACCGAAAACATAAGCTTTATATGTATAGGTTATAGGTCTATATTGCAGGAATAAACAAATTTATTGCGAGGGAGCGTTAGCGAACCGATGCAATAAGTTCGTTTATTCCTGTAATATGGACCTATAACCGGCTTACAGTTTTCCCATCGACAGACAATATTTGTATTGAAATATATAGAGATTAAGGGCGGAGCTTAGCTCTGTGATGTCACAGTCTCACTTATTGGAAAAATAAGTGAAATAATTATTTTCATATTGGAGATATTGAGTCAATATGGAGAATACAATTAGCTTTTTTGAATGAAATAGGGGCATTTGATTGGATTGGAAAGTAGGGCAAACTGTAAATAACATTATTGCTGGCAGTCTTTCAAAAGCCAGTGCAAACCACAGCCTCAAAACCTGGAAAGGTCAGACTGAATGCTGTAATCTCGTCTTTTATCTTTTCAAATAAACTGTTGACCTTCTTTAATTAATGTAATCTGATTGTTCATCAAATTGATTTTTGTAATATAATATTATTGTAATTATTGAAGTAACAATAAAAATCAGAGCGATCTACATTGCTGTATAACAATGCATTGTTAACTTTTAACAATTTTAGAACTGTAGTTCCCATCGTATATATTTCGATAAACACATTAGATGACTTGTAGGCATACTAGGATGGAAGCATGTCTTTTTTATATATATTCTTGACGATATTGACATTTATTATATACCTGTCAATATCCAGTCACAAATATAGTCTTCATTCGACCATCAAATACGGCCTGACAGAAAACAATCCTTAATGTATGTACGTGCAATCCGCACTGTGCCATTATTTGTAAGAGTGTATTCAATTGGCCCCAAAAAACACATGAGGTTGATAACGTCGCTTTTGATTAGGCCGTTACTACTAAGTCTTGTTTATACGATGACGCCAATGAAACAACGTCGCAAACAATGTATATTTCGCGCTGAAAAGAGTTTTTCTTCAATTTCATGCTTAAAATGTCATTTTAATATACATAATTATGTAGTTTATTCGCGCTGAAAAGTGTCAAAAGGTATATAATAAAAAGGTTAGTAGTATAGTAGTGTGATCCATGAGACAGATTGGCTATGGTCGCTCGTGCTACGCACTCATATGATCCGACGCACGACTCGAGCAAATCCGGCATTCTGGTTCACATTTGTAATACTGCTTATGTCATTTTAAAAAAATACTTACTTACTTACTTACTTACAGCATTATGTAATAAAAATTGTACTATTTGCGATTATGATTATTATTACATTATTTCGAGTAGACGCAATTATTCGAACAATCATTCGAGTCAACAGAACTCTATCTATTTTCTGTTATGGCACATTTGCTCTGGTGTGTAAGTGTGATCTATTGTAGATAAATCATGCTCACTATTGAAGAAAGATCACAGTTACGCTCATCATCACCTATTCTCCCCGTCTAGGGCCAAGGACCTGACCTTCAATGTCCGCGATCACGCCCTAGATCGAGTATACAAGTCAGCTCTGTATACTTCCGGGAACAATTTTCTAACATAGTACATAAGGTCATTCTAAAAATTTAACTCTAATGTCATTTTAACAATAAACTTCTGACGTTATTCTAAATTTAAATTCAAAATGGCCGCCGCGCACCTGCGGTGATGTCATTCAACATGGCCGCCGCGCTGTGACGTCATTCAACATGGCCGCCGCGCTGTGACGTCATTCAACATGGCCGCCGCACTGTGACGTCATTCAACATGGCCGCCGCGCTGTGACGTCATTCAACATGGCCGCCGCGCATGCGCAGGTTTTGGGGCCAAAGAGACCCCTATACTACTATTATTTGAAAAATTAAATGCAATGTCTTATGTCCCTAATGGAACATTGTAGGACTGTTTTTCATAATATATAACACTTAAACCGCCATTTAAGTCATGCGGTTCAGACCCCTAAATCTCACCTGACTCAGTGGGGTGGGCATCTCTCATGCAAAATTGTAACACAATCTGGTTTTGTTATATGCCCATATATAAATAGCATATTAAGGTGTCTGAGAGACCTATCTGATTGAGGAAACAAATTTAATTGGTCAACACTTAAAAGGAAGGTATGATACGGGGTAACCTTTTGACTAGATTAATAATCTAAGTCCATGGGGAAACCGTAGCTCTATCTGACAATTCCTATGAACATTTAAGTACAGTGCATTTGCACACTTAGCCTAATAAAATACCACTGTAGCGCTTATTTTCTTTTGTAGCTTTCAGATTACTGTAGTATTGAATACATGGATATGCTAGATACTGTTATATGAGCTTCTTAAGAAAAGGTAAGAATAGTTGCAATTTTTTCCATTGTTAACGAACGTCATATCTTCATAAGAAACGCTGTAACTGTCTCGGTCAAGGGTATTTATCGTAATTTACATCAAGAGGACAATGGTGTGGAATCATTGTACCCATGGTTAAAATTTTTGTTGTTGTTACAAGCCAATTATGAAAGCTTTCTATTTTGATCATGAGGTGTTATAGTTTTTATGTATATCCTTTGAAGACAGGTTTGGCCTTCCATAGAAGTGACAGTGACCGTATGGAACACGTTTTGTCTGTATGAATTTAAAGGCTATGCCGACAGCTCCTGACTGTTGAAAACTCAGACGTCCGAGGCAAATGCTGACACTTTAAGACGACCTTGAAAATGACCTTGGACACAATTTTACCAGCTTTGAAAATTTTCGTTTTACCAACGTTCGCGTACAGGCCCCTGTGGGATAGTGTTTTGAGCGCGTGCAAATATTTTTTCACAGACATAAAGCAGACATGTCGTACTCAAACCTAGGTATATTGACATCTTACGAGAACGCTTGAAATTGACCTCTCGTTAGCAAAAAAAAAAAAAAAAGTCCATGCGCAGGTTAGCAGACAGGGTGACCCCTGCGCGTGACCTCTGTAGGTGGGCCAATGGAAATTTTACTTTCATGTTACAGCTCAATCTATTTGCTGACGTATACAACACGCGCAGTAAACCGAAAGTAGCCAAAACGTGATGTACAGTGTTTACAAAAACGCATGCATGTCTGTCGAGTGTGTAACAAAATATGCCGGTGTCCAAAGGTTATATGCTTTCGGAAAAGAAGTGTTTTAAAGTTTTTTTTACATAAGTAAGTTTATATAGCTGTACACAACATAACAGGTTAAGGTCTTTATAAATTAATTATCATAAATGTTGTGACTTATTATCTTCAGATATTTACATTTTCCCTGAATAAAAACATCTCTTTTTCACCAAGCCTATCTTAGACATTTTTCCTTAATAATATCACTACAACAGAGAAATGTAAACACACTTGTCCAATGTTACCCCAAGTTAATAATAACTTTTTAATAACTCACCCTGGCTTTTTGTGCCAGGTTAGCTAAACATGTGACCGGTGTACTCTTTGATGTTTTGACATTTTGTAAAATCCTTTAATGTTCTTTGAACTAATAGTGAATGTTCGTCATTTGCTACTACTGTGAATACAGTTGAGAGACAAAGGATTGTGCGCAACACATTCAAAGAAAATAAACAAAGTGTCTTGATTTAATAGAACGTACGATGTCCATATGAGCACATGTAGTATTTCGATGTGATAGATCAAAGCAAATAAATCGCATGATCTTGTTTTATTCTTTATTCATAGTTAATGAGTACAAGATTTCAGTACTCTGTAACACGTGTCAATTTTCTCATATTAGGAATCAGGTCGGCAGCCGTGCTCGATAAAAAAACCTCAATCAATGAGAGGCTTGGTGACTAATGTCCTCGACTCTATAAACTGAACCACAGTATCGGGTCTTAAAATAAAAATAAGAAGGGGAGAACAGACACAAGTTACAGAATATCTTAACAAATACCAGAATCCCAAGTCACAAGTAGATTTAGGCGTGTTTAACCATAGCAACTTAAGAAAACAACATTACAATGTACTTTTATCTTTCAAATATGCTATTTGTATGAAACAAATATATTTATGAATATATTTTGACAGATATCTCTGTGTATGAGCGTAGCATAAAATATTTCGTCTGAAATGTCTTGACTTTCGTAATGACACGGTACGTGTTGAGTTTCTGAATGTCTTTATGACCACTCTATAAAACTTATTGCGAGTTTTTATCATTTAATTTATGTTCTTATCAATGTAAATATCTGAAATATCATAGTTATACGTAGATATACGACATGCACTTGAATGATAATTGACTACTGCGGAATGGTGCAGCAACAAAATTCTAATATAACCTGTCAAAATTCGCTTGATTTAGCTGTACAAAAAAACAAACGACGTATATGTGATATTTATAGACACAACTATTTGAGATATTTATAATTATTGATGAATTTAATCCAAATAAGAAACCACAATAAGTTTTAATGGTAGATCGTTCCCAACAAAAATTGTGCAAATCTATAAATTCACTAAACCATGTCTTTTTTATCACATTTGTGTCCGATAAATGAAAAAATAACACTTACTGGTATCACAAAATAAAGAGGAAACATCCCCTATATTATTACGTGGATCTAATTTTAGCAGAGTCGCTTCCGCTTCCGCTGGTTTCCCTCATATTGAACAATAGATACTGTTATTTATAGCCTGTAATTCTAATCAACTGTCATGCTCGTATTTATTAGTCTTACTTGTTTGCCTGGTTAATTAATTTGTATTAATTGTTTATGTCACATGCTCTTAATGAGTCGTAATATTTTATAGTGATATTGTAAGAGTCTAATAAATCGTAGTCATGGTCAAATGCCTATTGCTTTGTACCCCCTGTATCAATCTATATCTACCTGTATTAAAGTCAACGGATTATACACAAATTGGTCTTTTGCATTAAGGTTGCTCATTATCGATGTTACTTAATGACCTTGTAACTAGGATTTAGTATGCATAAACAATAAAATAGTGAGAATTTCGCTGTATGCAGATATAACATTGCTTCTGTATCTACGATACACTAGCTTATTGTTATTCTCTTATTCTATGACGGTTAATCCACAAAAAAGTACTACTCAACATTTCAGACTGTCATCTATTAACTAAACAACGCACATGAGGAAATACCTACTTCGTATATTGCACATCATACAACAAAGGGAGATAATTTTTCTTATAATCGATTTAATGAATCACCTTGTTGTTTCCCTTTTGAATTTTATCTGTAAAGCAAACGTACACTAACTAAAAACTCAGATATAATAGGAAAGGGAGAAAAAAAACACAGAAAGACAAAAGTAGTTCACTGCGATGAAGTCAGAAAAATAGGGCATGTGGAGGGGGACTGTCCATAATAACTTGCTCTAAATGTAAATAAATAGTTGGTATATAATGGATGACTACAGATCGTACTAGCTGTGCATTAGTTCAGCTATATTCGACATTACTGTAATATGCTATGCGAATCTGTTTTCAAGTTTGTAAACAGTTTTAACAGCTCCGGCTAATGCCGTCGCCGTTAAAAAATATTTGCGACCATTAAAAACCGTAAATACAGTCGCAAATATCAAAATTACAAACAGTTAATCCTATAATTTTCTTCCTCGATATATTTCATTTGACGTAAACAACAGATATAATATATGTGATATTAAGTAGTGTGTGCCCTTGCTGCATACCGGATAAAAGAAAAGTAAATAAAACTTTGAAAAATATCGCGAGGGGGGCACCCCTTCCCAGCGCACCGAATCATCTATATAGTGACCAAGGCCAGAAGAACTGTACCTGGGTAATTGGTAAAACTAGCCATGGTTATTTAACATTCAATTTCTAATAGGCCATAACTCCTAAGCTTCTGAAGCAATTCCATTGAAACTGAAAGGACATCAATTCTTTATAGTTATAAACATTTCCACAACAGCAGTATAACAGCTATATAGTATAGATACAAGAAGCATCAAAGACGCCGCGCATGTTTTTGAAGCATGGCTTAAACCCCCCAACTGCGAGATGGCCCTGGGAAAACTACGTATATTATTGTTCGGTGAACGTTTTTTTCCCACAGTTTCTATATAAATTTATAATGTAGTAATTAAAATGGGTTTTCATTGATTTTTTAACGTTAACGCCATGTATATAACACATCTGAATATTTTGAGTTAGCAAAACATCCTCTGAAATTTTTTTCTGAGCTTCGATGAATCGGGTCGTTAGTTTACCAAAGTTTCAAAGTTTATTTTACAACCATGCATGAGTCCCGCATAAAGCGGACAACATCAGCAAAATACATATTTATGTACAAAACATATCAACATGACAAAACGGAAAACGATTATTGTCTATTATAACATTTCTACGTACTCACATTTTTACATGCTCTGAATTTATACAGTGTACAACAGTTTCATTCTTATTAGATATAAAGATTTTTTGTTCATTCATGAAAGTCTACCCATACAATCTTTAGTAATTGAAAAGTCTCGTTACAGCAATAGTTTTGCCTTTTTCATAAATTGTGTGCGTCATAAGATTAGACATTTCCGTGAAAAACTCGTGCTTTACTTATTGTGTTAATGTTTAATTATTAGCCTGATTATGACCATGTAGCCCGATAATACTAGTAATTTATATTTACACAAAAAAAACGAAATTTATTCTTAAATAAGTATAGAAACCTAGACAATAGATTGATATAGTTTTTTCTGTAATGTATATACTCTTCTGTAAAACACGATTTGCAAGTAAATGTCTTTATATTTATACTTGCTGTAACCATGTTACCTGCTGTATACTTTATATTTGCCAGAAGCATTGTAAAATGTTTAAAGCAATAAAATATTGTATTGTATTGTATTGTATTGTATTGTATTGTATTGTATTGTATTGTATTGTATTGTATTGTATTGTATTGTATTGTGTGGTTGTAAAAGGTCAAAGTGTTGAGAAGCTATTGTGCTCATGTTTATTTTTTTGTATTATCGTTACATAAATCGTAAGTATTATACATAGTGTGATACTATTAAACCAGATACAACCAATATGGGAGTCTATTTACATCATATGTTACAAGTATATAAAGTATTTTAATTTGTCAAACATAGTTGTAATTTAACTCTAAACTCAGTTAGAGAACTTAATAAGATTAAAAATGTTTAGGTATGAACGTAAAACTAACACATTTTGTGAGTCGTAAGTAAACATTGAGGCGCAAAAATAAGTGCAGTTAGAATGGCGTACTTAATAAAATATAATCATGTCTACGTTTGACTGTCAAATAACACATTTTCAAACTTGCAAAATTAACATTGAGGCCTCATTCTAAGTAGTATAGGAAAGCCTTAGTATAGTCTAGTTGTCCAGATTACAAAAGCTTTATATCAGCTAGACATTGTCATATATATATATATAAATGCGAATCTTTGAGAAAAATAAACTAAGGTACTTATATTAATTCACTATTTCTAAATGTGTGTGTCTCCAATTTTGAAATTAGTGTTACTCGGTTGTCTATCTTTACTTAATATCAGAACTTTCGTTTTACTTTTGTTGATTTGAAATTTATATTTATCGCAAAACTCCTTAAAATATTCAAGGTATGCTGTGTAACCACTTACATTTATATCATTCAGGAATTGTTCTAGATCGTTCAAAAATATAGCAAATAGGAAAGGAGAAAGACTCTCTCCCTGTAGTATACCTACTAAACAATCAAAAGATGGTGTTGATCCTTCTGGGGTTACAATTTTTTGACTTTATATTATTACATGTATATAAACAATAGATTACTTGAAAGCATTTGCCATTAATATGTTTACTTTGAAGTGTTTGCCATAACGCAACACGCCACACAGAATCGAAGGTTTGTTGAAAGTCGACAAAACAGCAGTATAATTATTTTCGTTTCGGAAAGTACAACGTCTATTAGACTTTTAAGAATAAAAATTGTATCTGAAGTAGAAAAACGTTTTCGGAACACTGCTTGTGTTTCATGTATCAGATTTGCTTTCTCTGCATATTTTTTCAGACGGTTATTTAGAATACATGTAAATAGTTTACCAAGGCAGCGTAATAAAGAGATAGGTCGATAGTTCAAAACAGTCTTTCAGCTCCTTGAACAATATAATAATAATATGTCCCTTTGCCACTGATAAAATTGTCAATAAATCTTGTTTTCAGTAATGGTACAAAACAGTTAACATTAACGGAAATTGGAAACAACCACAGTTCCCCAAAACCCAACTGATTTAAAAGTAATTTAACATTCGACACCCAGTTATCCTTGCCGTTTTCACAATTTGTTAACATAGTACTAAATAAGTTCTCAGGTATGCAATTATTACTATTCACCCGCTTAAACCAATATATAAGTTTTCTGATTCTCCTGGTTATACACAATGGAAAAATGCCCGTTTCACCATATATAGCAAAATTACTTATAGACATTTTTACGTTTAGTACCCATTTAATAAATTTACTGTGTAATTTCTCAAGTGTTTCTGCAAATTTCTGATGAGTAACTTGATATAGAGGATACATAGTAGATCCAAATGTGATTGTTAGCCTTCAGGAGTATCACTTAATAAGATACAGTCGTCTACAAACAAAATCTGATTAATATATATTTTGTCTAAATAATCACTGAAAATATGCATCTCAATGTCATTTACGAACAGAAAAAATAATATCGATGACGTTATCTCTCATTTAAATAAAACTTTATCACAACTGAAAAATACAGACAATGAATTCGTATGTTTAACACAGGATTTAACATCACGGTACATAGCTCTTGAGTAAATTAAAATCGACAATATATTTGAAGTTTAAATACACTTTCTCCGTTATGGGTCATGCACAGAAAACTACCGTTATCCGCTGTGGACTTTGATCGGCCATTCATTAAACAGACATTTACGGCTTTGCATAAGTCTAACAGTAAGTCCCCAAACCGATTGCTTCATACATCCATTGATCATCTACGCAGAAGTATGTCATTCAATAACTGGTTAAGGTCTAGCTCAGTAATAGATGTACTTTCTTTCAAATCAAGTGTTTGGCCCGTCATACAATTCGTATCTCCCATGAACAATGCACGCCCGACCTGTGAAAAGTATGTAATATCTTGTTCCAGTTGCTGGAATATATCTACATTATATAATTGATGAGCTGGAGAATTTTCCGGTGCAATACACAATACCAATCCTGAACAGTTTGAAAAAAATCTTTACCTAGTTTAAGCCATACAAGACTGTCGATGTCATTTTAACAAATTTTATTCCTTTCTGCAACGATTCTTTAATACATGTATATATAATCATACCCCCGCTCGCACTTCTTGCCTTGCTATTCTGGAATATCCGATGTGAATTAAATGGTACATAACCTTTTAATTCAATATTTGTCTTCGCATTGGTCCAGATTAAGAAATAAAACTTGAAAAATCCAAACATGAACGCTTGTTTGCAGTGAGCCCTTCAACATTCCATGATAGGGCCCTTAAAACACTCTCAGATTTATCCTATGCATCCCCCATTGTTTCCAGTGGGCTTGTCACTTCATTCACAATAATCAATTTATCCAGTTTCAAACATGCACTTTTCCCTTTTGCCCGGGCTTTCATTTTCAAGAATGAAAGACCTGCGTGTTTCTCAAATTTCACTTGGAAATTGCTGACTGACTCGTATTTCTGTTCCTTTTAGATTTCCGCATGACATTCGAACTTTTTCACGATCTACAAAACTGGTAAATTTTACAAGCACCGTCGCGTTTTTCCCGGTTGTATTTCCCCATTCGCTCGACACTTGCAAACAGTATTTTCGAGCTTCATGACATCTTTTATTATGCCTGAAACCGTCTGCTTTCTCTGCGCGTCCGTTTCCTCTTTATCGTCTGCAATTTTGAAAAAGTGCAGATTGTTTTTAAATTCATTGCACTTCAGTTCATTGATATAATCATCACACTTCTGTTTTTCTGTTTCGATCAGGTTCATATTTTTCACAACTTCATCTAACTCATGCTGCTTTATTTGTATTTTATCTATGGACTGGCTATCAAACCGTCGGCTTTATTCAAGTTCGATCACATTTTGCTCAATGTTAGTGGCCTTTTGATTTAAATCACAGAAGTTTTATTTCGACCAACATGGACTGTATCTCGTCAAGCTGACCAAGCTCTTTGTCCACATTGTCTAATCCCGTAAGTGTTTGACTAAACGGATTATTTCCCCTTGGTGATTGCAAAACAGGAGTACTTGTCATATATTGATAGCTTGGTATGTTTTGCCCACAGGGTGTCATTGAAGGTACACCATGCATTGTATTTGCAACGTTATGTGTCAAATATGGCGATATATGACTTTGCTGATGTGACACTATTGTTCTTATTACTAGGCTGATTTATCTGGCTAATAGTTTGACTTGTCAAATTTCAGAAATTCTGAAAGCTAGAAAAAAATAATGAAACTGTTGCGATCGTCTTTAAGACTGTATATTATTACTTTCAAATAATTATTACGTTTATATGTGATTTTAACATAAAACATAATCTTTTTTATTTATTCAGCAGGCCAATATTGCATATAATTTATGCCATGTACGTTTTGATCTTCTGTCGAATATTTCTATCACAGACAGGACATTGTGTCAGTAACTCAGCACAAGCCATACATAGACGATGGTGCGCACAGGGCAGGAACAATGCATTTACATTATTTCTGTCACATAGCATACAAATGACAAAACTCTTTAGTCGTTGGTTTTCTTCCAATGGTGTTTCTGAAAAAAGGAAGACAGTGTAATTAACGCAATATGTTAGGCTGAATGGTGATGTGATTCGAGTCCGATCAAACAAGACGTAATTAAAAACATTAATTTATTCTAGACACAAGTTTTAGTAGATATTAATGTTCTTCCAATGCCTGAAATGCTAAGTAAGCTATCTACAGACATAAAACAAGGTAACCATTAATCTTGTTCTGCTTGATGACCAAGTTGTAACTTTGTGGGCATACATTTCTTGAAAAGTGTGTCACAGACAAAAGTTCCACGGTATAATTACAATAGATATCATTTTTAAAGAAAGCTGAATACCCTCTTTTGTTTCTCTGCGCTGAAATTTGCTCCTGTACATTTATCTATAACGAAGGTCTTTGTAGAATACAAAAGGATGCCCCGGCGAGGTTTCAACTGATCAAACCGATCAATATCTACACATTGTTGATTGATTACTGCATGTGTGAGTACAATGACGGATCCATTATCATTGAACAAAAATGTGTGCGAGTTTACTGTCAACCTTATACAATACATTCCATCGACAGACACGTAAAATCTTTATTCTCTATTGAAATTTAGCTCGTTAAATTGATAGAAATAAAAGAAATAGTTTTTTTAAACAAAACAGTAATGATGAATCATAAGTTTATCATGTGACATACTACAGGTATAATAACTACCATTTAGTTTCTTCTCTTCCTCAATAGCTTGTCTTCTCCTCTCTTTAATCATTTCAATGGAATCCAATAATTCTTCAATTGTAGGTTTGATACTGCCTGTGTAAATATTAAAAGATAAACTATAAGTATCAACTGTGACTTAGATTTAGCAGAGTATCATTACTTCTACTGGTAAATTAGGCCTTTATGAGATATGTTTAGGTATACATGTAATTGATTTAAAAACTAGAATGATTTGTACGATAAACAGTTACAATATGTCAAGAGACAGTAACCTTTGTTTCTTAATTCTTGCACTGCTTCATTGAAATCGTCAAGCTGATATCCCATCTCAAGGCATGTTTCTCTATGTTCGTCAAGAGCAGCTCTGAATTCTGGATCTCTAAGTGTCATTTGTTCCATAGTACTTGACAAATTTTCATCATATGCTCGCGTGGTGTTAGGTGTTCCATTTGCCTAATAAAATGAACGGAAGTGAAACATACGGCAAATTAACTTATATATATTTTTTCCAAAACAATGATCAAGTGAAAGAACATATTAATTAATGATGCTGTTTTCCTTTTTTCTATTGTTTTTAAGACGGTCGCTTGCGGGCGAACAGCTTAATAACAACGAGAAAATTTGGCGGGAATCCGGTCATCAGAGACACACCTTGGCAGATTTTATTGCAGACACTTTACACAAAGTAATCCCGGATTGTCTCTTTGTTTTCAGGGTGATAAGCACAATCCTGTCTAAATGATTAAAGCACGGTAGCCAGTCTTATATTAACCATGACATTAGGATTCCGCTATACACATTTTTCTCTTTAAAGCCTATGCAATCCAATTTAATTTGAAACTCGACCGCCTTTTAGTACATTTAGTACTTTGATTTTGATAAGCATCCAATTGACATCTCCAAATGTTAAAACACCAATATAAGAAAATGATAATATAATACATACTTTAACACAATTTTCCGAATCAATACCTCATTTTCATATCGTACTGATGCCTGCACGAGTGCTATATATTCATCTCCTTTCTGCTGTCTGGCAAATGAACAGGCTGGAAACCAGCGACAGTGTTCGGCCCAGGGATCGTCGTCGGGGTCCCAGCGCTTTAAACCACCATCGCAAGCAAAGCAACGAACATGGTCCTCAAAACCTAAATATACATACATCATTTAATAGATTTAAGACGTTACACAGGTACGTGTATGACTAAATAATCACTCTATTGACATAACTTCTGAACATACAAGCATTTTTGCAAATGCATTTCACTGTTTCCTATTTAATCATATTTTGGCTTATTTCAGACATATACAACCCTCGGACCGAATGTGTTTTCTTGCCAATCAAGTTTTAAAAAGCCGAAAATACTGTACAGTCCGTCTAGGCGAGGAATTTTCAAACACATATTTTATCAAATAAGCAATGCACATGTTTTGTAAACTCAATTTTCTGACTTTCTAAAAGCTATTAATTTTATGGTTTTGTTTTAAATTATAAGAGGGGTGTTTGAACAGTTTTTGAAAAATCTGCCATTTCTCTATTATTAAACAATATTATATAACTATTCTTTGTATACGTTTATCTAAGTAATATCTGTAGTCCTTTTTGCAACATCATGTGAAGGAGGGGGCAACTATGAATGACACCTATACATGTAACCTGAATAGTCCTAAAATATGTTGTTTCTTTTTAATTTGACTCCATGCTGACATCTTCTTAGAATACTCTCCTGCAAATGTAGTGATCCCATTTTTGAACCCTTTTTTGTATGCAACATGTTCTCAGTAGATCGGCGGAGTCTGATTATCCGGACGGTTAGTTATGTCGGTCGTTCCGGTGAAGCGTTGTTTTGTTTAAGATCATTGGGAACACTTTATATGAATCACAGTTAATTGGTCTTGACATAAGGTAATAGAAAAAGACTTCAATACCAATTATCTATAAAAAAGCACCGACTGAACAGATCCGAGCCAACAGATCACTTTGTCCCGATTGAATTGCAAATGGAATGCTTATTCATTTTGGCAGCTTAGCAATGAACAGTGTTCTTAATTCTATAGAATGATTACTGTAAAACTGCTTTAACATGTTGCTAGATACTGACACAGTCTTACCCGTATAATAAAGACCGGCTTGGGCCAATAGTTCGGGAGTCTGTATCATCTGTGGTGGCCATTTTTCAAAAGTAGAAAGACGTGATTCTAATGATTGGTATTCGGGATGCCTACAACTGAATTTTACTTCTGGTCGTGTCCCTTGAAATTCTTCATATGTAAAAGAAAATTTGGTTAACTATTAAAATACCGGCGAATAAATCAATCTATTATACAATGTTTATTGTTAAAACATTTGGTACATACGAATAGATTTTGTTTATTAAGTTTATTCCGCAGAAAGAATGAAGCTGAACGGCACCTTGTAGACCGAATTACGTGTAAAATCCGGTACATGTTCTTATGATTAGTCGAAACATGATCTTAGCCTTCGCGTGTTCCCTCCTGTGTTTTACATACAATGTATTTGAAACGACCACAGTTTCGATACTGTGAAAAGCATATCACAATGAAACAGCATCGGTATTAAAAAATGCTAGTGAAGAAGAATTCACACGTTTGTTTAATCTTAGTTTTGACTTTGCGGCGCGAAGTCATATCAAAACATAATACGAGCATTTGAAAAATTACTGAACACAATAATTTGTTTCCCCCTTCCATAATGATCTTGTTTGTCAATGCATCACCTTATTCGTTTCACATAGTAAATCAATATTGATTTTAAGTGCTTCGCATACACTCAAGGTACAAACCTATTTCAGGTACTCAATTTCGCATTAATTATTTAATCCATTGCAACATTAGAAATACTTTTCTGCATGTGTTGTATTAGATATTGACAATCACATTATACAAACATAGTTATACTCATAGTTCTGATAGTTAAGCATTGTAGAATTACGTATGTCATGTATATAAACATACGTCTTAAATGTGTTTTCAACAGAAGGGTATTTCCATTTTGAAAGGAAAGATATTTTTTTTCTTTGCCCGGCATCGTAATATCGTCCGCAGTCATATAACTTACGTTCAAGTTGCCTCTGTCGGTTCAACTCTGGATCTTCTCTCTGCAACTGGCTCTACAATTCAAAATATAAACATTTATTCACTAGTTATACTGAATGGTGGTGGTATTGCGTCCTAAATTTAATTGAAAGTTACATATCCTTGTAACCCAGAGCTACTTAATTCAATTTAATATACGTATACATGTACAAGTAATTTAGACATACGTATTCCAGTTTCTTATGATTATAAATGCATTCGGTTCATTAATATAAGTGTATGGCAAGTATATTGATACATACATCAGAAACATAATTCCCCAATTAGTTCCTAGTGAATTTATCTAATAGAATATATTTGGGAAACATCTGCACTTAACACATCAAACGTATCTTGGTTAACAATTCCTTAACAAAGCTTATAAAGTCGCTCCACATATTAGCAAAAATACAGTGTTAATTTTGGTGTTAAATAATAAACATGCCAGAAATTACCAAGATACTTGATACTTGTGTGCGGCCAAGATATTCTGACAGAAACGGACACTGGCTAAAGTGTCTCACATGTTCCAGCAGCGGGTCATCGTCTTCAGAGAAATCTTTCAATCCAATACCACACTGGAAACACCGCACAAGGTCACCTTCATCTACAATATATATGTTGTCTTACACACATTTTATGAAGTTTCCGCATGGCTTACCAGTCCACTTTCTGACACGACTACATGCAACATATAAAAATTTTGATCTTCTCGGATAGCAAAATCGGAAATTACCCAAGATTGAAATATTTGCCATTGCATTCTAAGCTAATCTAACTTTATATTAAGATGTCAACGATAAGTGTTAATACAAGAAAAGGATTATTTATTAAAAAGTTAAGAATATATTTACCTAATGAAAAATAATTTACTTGTGAAGAAAAATCCCGACTGGCAAAGTTTGGTTGGGTCTGGTTTTCTATGTGTCCATCTGGCATATGTTCTCAGTCTATCACTGTACTCTATGTAAGCTGGATATTTTGCATTATTTGGTGATCTGTTGGATACTTCAGAAGTTTCTGTTCTGCTTCCTGGGTTACCTCGGTTTGAATGCGAGCCAAAACTATAAAAACGGCTATCTAAAGGCAAACCTAAGGCACCATTAGAGAATGCTATTACACTTCGTCCTTCGTTTTCCTGTTCAGAAGAGACTTGTTGCGGATATGCTGTTTGATTTTGAAACTGGTTTGTAAAGGGTCTGATTTCGTCCAGATAAGCATTTGTTTGAAGTACTACTTTATTAAAACTTGAAAGTACTACTTTTTTTGTAATTACAAGCGAAAATATATTATCTGATTTTCTTATACATGTTTGCCGTTGCCTTTCATCAAAGTTTTCCTTATTGTAGCTTATTTCAGACACAAAATTAACACAGTCAGTAGTGTCAACTGTTGAAAAAATGCTTATTAAACCAGAAAAAGAAGTGTATACCATTCCCGGAGAGTTTTTTACGTCTCTCAAATCATTTGAAATTTCTTTAAATAAACACTTTGTTTCATAACATTCTGGTACAAGTCTGGCGTCTCCTTTTACTGTCCAAAATATGGCGAAAGTCTGGTCAATTCCGTAATGACTGCAATAAGTGTTTAATTCTGATACTGGGACGACCTTTCTAGTAGAAGTTTCTTGCAACACAGAAAACAGTTGAGCCGATGTCAGTGTAAAAACATAAATCTCTTTATGCTGTAACAAGATGAGACAGTCCTTGAAGATACTTGCCAGGCGCGGTATTTTCAATAGCACTTCAAGCCATGAAAATGTCTCTTTGTAGTTTATTATAAGTAATCTTCGCCTACCAAGAATCGCACTTCCGGTGTTTTTGTTCTTTATTCTGTTCATTTTGTAAGTACGTTTTTTAACTTGATAAAATCAATATCTACACGTAGATACGTTTGATTTAAAAGTTTGTTTGTTGAGACATAAGTAGGCCTACATGTATATTGTGCAATTTAGCTAGTTAGGCACTATTTCTGACATGTTGTGAAATTTACACGTTACGTATAAGTACAAGTGACGCCCACGTTGCCAAACAAAATGCCATTACTCTTTATTGCTTTAACGGTTAAATACATTTCCTTTCATTCGGTTTCTTCATTTAAAATGGTATCACTTGAAATATTCCGGTCCTCTCTTCTTCCCTCTTCTGTGCTTACATCCATTATTTCCAATCAGTGTGTCCATGTAATTATTAAATAAATGGTTTGCTTTACCTAGCTCTACTATATATTTATACTTCCTCCTTAATCTTGTTGACAGTTAATCAATAATTCATTTAACGAAAGCGCCCTGCATACAAAGTGTAGATTTTCATCTTTAATAAAGCTGCAATAAACTACAAAGAAAGGGAACAATTTGCTTTAGCAAATACAAATCTGTGTTAAGAAATACATTAGTTGTTTATGATATTCAAATTATGTTCATTTTTCATACAAAATCATGCCTTTCATCTAAATGTAATCTGGTTAGACCAGGCATATTTGTAATAATTATGATTTACTTCCTTGTGTAACTAAGTGTCACGGGTAAAACATACGTCATGGTAGCAGTATCAGTTTAGCTTGCGTTTATATATATGTTTTAAACAAGAGGGTTTATAATTAGCCTTTTTTACATTTATAGTAAATCTTGACGACGTTACCAATGAGAATATGTATATGTCATCTAGTAACGCCATTAAAACAAAACTTTGGTCGGCGAAAAGAGGAAGCTTTGTATACGAATCCAAGTAGTTGACAAGGGCAATTGCTGCCAGTCTAGGACCATTAACAGTTCCTCGTGATCTGCCAAAACTGTTAGAACTAAGGAGAAACGAGTATCCGCAATACTGTGCCTAGACTTCAACCAGATGTGAATGATGAAAACATCAAAAACTCCATCACACAAGCCATGATCTTGGAAGCCCATGTGTACACGGACGACTCCGTGACAGCTGTTATACAAGACAGCGATGCTGGCAGTCTCATACTGCACACATCTGGTGAGTCACATCAACAGGCAAGTATTGTACCAAGTTACTACCAACTATAATGCTTTGTTAGAAGTTATCATACCAGCAGCAGAAACTTTTGAAGGACTATCAACAGAAGATCACTTTTACAGATGCTCTATCGGTCCTGGAAGCCTTTGCTAACGTCAAACTACCAACTCTTTTAAATGAACTAAACAGACTCAGTGAAAATCGCCAAAGTCCCTTCAGTGGATACCCGCACGAGGTTGTGTTCCTTGCAATGAGATGGCGGACAAATTAGACAGACAGGGTGCTAAAGGCACACATATGAAAAATGCCCGTGGTTTTAAAAACCCAAACAAGAGCAAAGATACAGAAACTTATAGATGGGAACAAGTCACTCTATTCAGGTTTTCAACGGGACACAACAGGCTCATTGCTCATATGCATGAAAATGTGTAGTTGTCGCCTTCACCAAAGTTCTCATGTGGTCTGTCAGTCAATACAGCAGAGTATTTACTCCAGTGAACAGACAAGAAAAAGGGTGAAACTAGACACTACCACCCTAGGAAAAAAAGTTTTTACAGCAAGTGGAAGGGTCTCAATTAGATTCTTTCTTCCTAGTTAGATAGTTCATCGGCCAGTTTTAGTTAACTTGTGCGGCACCGTGAGAAAAACTCAAAATTTGCATTGATAGTCGCAACATTTATTGATGTTAGGAATATAGAAAAATTTGGAGTTTACCATTTGTTTAAGTCTACCTATCAAAGCGTATATGTTGTGTAGATATACAGCATAATATACTAGTTTTTCTGCAACACTGCGGATTTAGTTTAGTATATTGAGGTACATATAAATGTATTAATCTCTGTAGTTTTAAAAAAGCACACTTAGTACGTATCTGTGAATAGAAATGATAACCAGTTTACATAATACATGTACACGACTGCAGATATATACATTGTACTAGACATCAGCTTATTGCATGTGATACAGAATATTTTTGATATTGATAAAAACAAAAAATGATATAAACAAAAAAACCACCCACCAAAACACCCCCCCCCCAAAAAAACCCCCCCCACCCCCAAAAAAAACCCACCCCCAACCACCCCCCCCCCCCCCCCCCCCCCCCCCCCCCCCCCCCCCCCCCCCCCTATAAACACATATATATACGTATTATATACACTTTTCGGTGTATAATGAAGTCAGATTCCAATTTGATATTCCCTTTGTTATGGATGCTGTTATATCAAAATACTTTTATATCAAAACTCATATCGTAATATCGAAAAATAGAAATTTGATACCAAGAAATGAGTTTTTATATTTTTTCATAATTTTCCTGATCTCAAAAAAGTCGAATTTTTATATACATTGTACCAAGAATTTCTGTCCATTCTTGAAACATAAGGGTCTATTTTTAATACCTATCATAAAAATGATTTTGTAATCAAGAACTGATCCGATATTTTATTCAGAAGCCACTTCACTGGTGCAAAGTTAAATGAAGTTCGTAATTCTAGTAAAACAACTCGGTATTCGCGAAAATATGCGGGTCAAGCATAACTAACTTCAACGGAGTATCTGGGTACAGTCCACGATTTCTTGCAGAGAGGAAGGGAGTCTCGTTTTACTCGTTGACTGGTCCCTTTTTCAACATGTTGAATAGCACGCGAAGCTTACTCCAGCTGGCTAAAGATTTATTTGCAAGCTCTTTTACTTTTTAGTGTTAGTTGTTACATTATTTTTCGGAAGCTAGTGTTTTATAAGCATGCGTTGTTATTATATCAATGTTTTATACATGTAGCTTAAATCAAAGGTTAAGTCGAGTTCAAAAGTATTTGACATATGGCCAACTTGGCCATGTAGAACGTACCTTTGTCTTATCAACATGTTTCATTTTAGTAATGTGGATAACTTTGAATTTTGAAGCAACGAATTCTGCAACCCACTCCTTCTGTCAGATGTCTATGATGTTGAGGTCCTCGTTTAAAAAGGGTGAGTCTGAAAGAGAATTGATAGTAAGGTGTACGCCGAAATCATTACATAAGTCAAGCTTTAAATTGGATTCCTAAGTCACAAACTTTGTCTTTGTTCAATCGTTTTCCAAGGAGCCTAGCTATTTCGATGTTTTTATAAATACTGAACTTCAATGATAGTTTATATTTGTTTTTAGTAAATAAATTTTTTTTTATTTTAAATAAAAAAATAAAATAAAAAAAAAAAAAATTATTTTTTTTTTTTTTAAAAAAAAAACCCTGCTTTAATCTTCGGATTGTTTTCAGTAACGCACAATAAACTGCTTTAAGCTGCTTATAGTGTAAATAAAATTAAAAGAAATATAGAAAGAAATTTAGTTTCCTACAAAGTAAAGTTAACTATCAGTTTAGTTACTTTCAACTTAACCTTTGCTGAAGCCAACAGATTTCAGTCTTTCCGGATGCCGAAATTTAATCGACCTGGATAATTTTAATTCATATTACACGAACTAAATCTGAAGTGTTAAACTAGTGTCAATGGGGCGGGGCATCTACAGCTAGCAGTATAGTACTTATTTAAAGTCACGGATGCTGACATCCTGTTTATTCTATTGTTGTTGTTTGTATACACTGTAGTAAGTATTTTTCATTGCACTTCGTGAATGGCTTAGAATGTGTAAGTAGTGTAATTGTATTTTGAGTGCAAATAATCGGTAGGACATCTTCTGGAAAATGGGTCACCACAAATCTTTGTTAACTTGTGGGGGGGGGGCATCTTGATGAAACTTTGTGAGAATAAGTGCATTGATAAAATCTAGGACATTTTCGAAAATGGGTCATCTCTGATAAAAAACAAGGCCACCATGTCAAACCATAAAAACACCTTGTGTATGCAATAGAGGCTGCACTACTTTGTCAGAACGAGTCTCTTTATGAAATCTATGTTGATTTTAAATATGGGTCATCTCAGGTCAGATACTAGGTCATCAGGTCAAATCATAGGAAAACCTTGTGTATACAATAGAGTCTGCATTTTTCACTGGAACTTCATTGAACTTGGTCCGAATAACTGCCTTGATGAAATCTATGTCGAATTTGAATATAGGTCATCTGGGGTTAAAAACTAGGTCACGAGGAAAAATCTTAGAAAAACTTGTGTTTGCAACGGAGTCTGCAATTTTCACCGGAACTTCATGAAATTGTTAACACTCTAGAGGCCACATTCATCACCCAGTCATCATGAAAATTGATAAGAATGTTTGTCTCAAAGATGTATGGTCAGGTACAATTCTGTGTAAGTAGGGATCAAAAACTAGGTCACACGGTCAAATCAAAGAAAAACCTTGTTAATACTCATAGGCCATATTCAATGTTCATGAAAATTTATCAGAATGTTGTCTCAATTATTTCTAGATCAGGTTCGAATCTGGGTCATATGGGGTCAGAAACTAGGTCACAGAGTTAAATCAAAGGAAAACCTTACTAAACATCTGGAGACCACATTTAATATCTAATTCATAAAAAATTGTCAGATCTCGACTGTTTATTCAAATGAAGTCTTGGTCAAGTTTGAAACTGAGTTACTTGGGGTCAAAAACTAGGTCACTAGAACAAATGTGTTTGTGTGGATCACCTGGGATTAAAAACTAGGTCACCAGGTCAATTCAAATCCTTGTTGATACTCTAGAAGTCACATTTTATAGCCAATCACCATGATAATTGATCAGAATGATCAAGCAGAATGTTTGTGTTTATGATATATATTTTAGAGTTGAATTTTGGTCACACGTATCATAAGTAGGTCACAGGTGAGCGAAATGGGCCATCTTCGCTAGATTTTGTTTGTATATAGATAGATCTTCATAACAAGGGTAGTCTTGCAAGACGTCAATGACATGAAATCATGATAACAAGCAAATTCAGTGAATTAATATCCCCAGTCGAATGAAGCAAATCACTAGATCGTTAGATTATTTGAGCCAATTAGAATTAAATTTTGATAACCGGTTTCAGAGAAATAGAATTTTAAAGTTTGTATATTGGATATATAAGAAATAAACAGTTAAAGGGCAATCACTCTGGAGATACTTGGACAATCCTGACGAAAGATGCGCGTCCGCCGCGGCATTATGCTGTTACTTTAAGTTTCATAAAATTCTACCCATTGTTTCTTTAGTTATGGCTCCGGACTACCTTTCTCTCTCGGCTGTGTCTTACTAATCTTTGTTATGTATTTCAAGTATTTATGTGTCTAATTTTAGCCACGAAAGAGAAGTTTTAAGCCACATAAGAGCCAATTAACCTACAGACTGAGTGAATTTACAGTAATGTATTGTCTGCTATGTGACAGTTCAGTCACATAAGTACCCATTTGTACCTCTCAGTAATTATCAGAAATTGATTGTAGAGAGTACCCCCGGAGATGTAGATTTGTAAGAGCGGACAGACGGACTACGCCAAAACAATATCACTCCGCCTTTGTCGGGGGCTAAAAAGTAATTGCATTTTAATCAATTTTATATAGAAAACAGTAGAAACTACATTTACAGGTTTCGAACCTACACTATGTACGGTACAGAACGGGTTAACGAAATACTCTTCAGTTTTGGAGGATTCCGGGAAACTTGAAAAAATCGACATGGTCGTGTTTACAAGAAAAGAAAACAGTCGAACTATAGGTGTTTTGGAAGGGAATGATCTAACAGTAAGTTAAACTGTAATTTCAATACCGTGTGGAAAATTCTTGGAGCGTGTCTACTAACATGCCGCTCCTTATTTTGAATGCAGAATGGAGAGTGAATGAATAATATTCATGTTTGCAAACCCAACCACAACAAGGAACTTACCTTTTAAATCACCCCCTCGGTTGAACCCCCTCTCTATGTTGTTTTTTCTTAATCTGTAATAAACCAATGTACCAATGTCTTTATCTACTGGCATGAGACCAGTTTCCGAATCATACCAGTTTCCGACTACTCGTTATCATAGCCCTGGGTATCTTTTCAGAATGGGAGTACTCTAAACGCAGACCCATTTTTAGTTTTATAGACATCTGCAGCTTTAATCCCGAGGGATGGTTGGATAGCCCGTCTAGCAAAAAGGGCACCCATATCTCAGGGCTTCTGCAGGTGTTACATATTTACTACTGGGGATCTGTCCGGTAGCATTCGGCTTGGTCTACAAAAATAGCTTGCTCAAAAAATCATAAATATCCAAAGTTATCTTACTGACTATTATTCAACTGATAACCAATAACGCGGACAACGTCCGTGTTTTCAACAACATATTTATGGCGTGTACATAGATGTTTAAAAGCCTGGCACTGTTGACGCTGTACATGATGTAAGACTTGGGAGACAGGTCCATTGTTTACAATTGCCCTGTACTGCGCATAAATGAAACGGGTTATAACGGCGCCGTGAATCTCCCCGTTAACACACGTTTTTTCTCCTGTTAAAACACCGGCAAAATGGGCAAAAACAGCACATTTTATGCTAGAATATATAGTTTCAAACAGCATCATCCAAACAAGCAGCGAACAAAATTTCATTTTCTAAAGATAAGTACTTTCAAACAAATTCTACATTATACATCTGTCACTGAAATTGCTTGCAAAATATGGCTCAGTTCAAGTGTTGTGAAATGATAATACAGTGATGTACGAAATGCAGCGGCACAGAATGGATAATCAACAGATACTCATTACCAGCGTCGTAAAAGTAGGAAAAGGAATTACATTTTAGAGAATAAAAGTTCTCATAGATTTAAATAAATTATTATTCCAAAACTGTTCAGTGTAAAATTATGTCGGAAACTGGTCCTGTACCTTAAGTTAATAACATTAATTAGGCTGTCCTTTCGGGGCCCCATTTTTGGTACGCATGCGCAAAAGACACTGGTCTTGTTTACATCATTGAAAAGAGGATAAACTGAAGTTTGTAAATGTGTAGATGACTTTAGTTTACAAAACACATATAAGAAAAAATATACAGAAAACCTCATTTTTTTGTCGGAAACTGGTCTCATACCAGTATGCATTTTAAAACTGAATTAAAAAGGTCAACCCAGAAAAATGTCACACATTTTCCACAGACACCTGGGGATCTAGTCTCAATAATTCGACTCCAAACGCAGACCCATTTAACATACAGACATTTTATAGATATCTGCGCTTTTACTCGGAGGGCGGATAGCGCCTAGCAAAAAATGTAACGATATTCACCCGTTGAGTACAATTATTTGGACTACTGGGGATCTGTCCCAGGTGAGCGTGTCAGCTTGGTCTCAAAATCTCTTGCTCACAAAAAATGGTCAAATATCCAAAGTTTATATTACTGACATATATTATCATCAACTGAATAACCATACAACACACAAAAGTCGTTTTCAAAAAAAATAATTCCGAGATGTATATAAATAGTATGTGTAAAAGATAACAATGTATTATGTATAAATGTCAAAAAGTACAACCGTCGGCTGAATTTCAGGTAGTCTCTCTTCATAAACACAACAACCCCCTAAGTGTCGGGTGTCAATTTAAAGGGCATTCATTCCTCTAAACATCAAAACCAATGACTTTACCTGCCTCTTCGCTTTTCTGGAAATATTCTTAAAACACCGGCAAAGTCAACCTCTACACATCTGTGGTCGGGAAATCCACCAATATATACCAGACCCCGATCTGTTTACCTGACTTTTGACTCAATCATAACCTGTCTAACAATATCTCTACACATTGACCTGTGTTATTATCAGTTCCTGCACTTCTTTGTTATGTAACACTGCACAGCTGTATCACCGAATCTTACAATTTTTAAGTTTTAGCATTTACGCAAATATCCGGTCTTCCCCAGAACACAGATGTAGATGTGAAATAAAGTTCCTGTTAAGTGCACAGGATTACCCGACAGCACTGTATATATGTTTTGACTACAAATCATTTTGTAGGTTGTACCTTTACACTTTACCCCAATTGGCTCGATGCTACAGCAGATTTTTTAATTTTTTGTAATTGTCAAACTGCATCAGCTGCAATGAAGGTCTGAGATGTTGCGCAGTGATTTGTAGTTTTTTTCAAGGAAATTATCAAAAAATATCCGAAGGTGATTGAAAGAGCAAAGTGAAAGCATTTACTCAACAAAAACTGAGAAATACATGACATCATTCAGTCTGGAATTATTGTGACAACCACTGTATACAACCATCATTTTTAAATTCCGTCATACTTTTGAGAAATTGTAACCATTGTTTCTAATATTAGGGTGAATCATACAAGAAAATCTTGTAGCAAATATTTATCCAGTGAATTAAACTTTCATATACAACGTCCTTATATCTCGCTCACAGGAAACTTATTTGCACACTTACAGGGATGACCTGTTGTACACATTGAAAAGCAAATCTCACAGGTGGTAAATATCATGTCACTGGCAGGTAATGGCCGTCATGTAAAGGAAAGTTACATGCATTTCTAAAATACTCTTGGTAACATGTTCATATGCATGATATATATGCTGAGCCCAGGGAAATCCTGTGTTTACAGTCTTTGAATTAGGTCTATGAATTACTGTACCGCGATATTCAGAGTTAAATTAACTACTCACTTTATACATTGCTATGCATGTAGATAAATCAGAAAAAGAAGGAAAGATCATGTTTGACTATCTTTGCCAATCTTTGGTTACATATATATATGATATAACTTACCCATAACTTAGTCGAGTTAGCTTTTAATAGGCAGTTTCGGGATCGTTTGTGATCAACTTGAGGCACTGTATTTACGGTTGTGATTTGGTTTTATTCTATTTTCTTAGCTTTTCTGTTACATCAATATATCGCAATACGCATTGCAATATGGGTTGGCTCACTGTATCGCAATATATCGCAATATAGATTTGAATGTATTGTTGTACCCCTAATAGTAAAGAACTGGTAGTAAGACTTCCATTCAAACTGGCATAAAGTGGTCTTAATATCGAAATGGTCTTTATATCGAGACCTTTCTTCTCTAAAATGGGTCATTTGTGACCAAAACTTTTGGTCTTAATATCGAGGGCAGTCTTGATATAGGTGGTCTAAATTGCGGAACTTTACCATATATATAGTATTAATTTTTATGCCCCGGAAGTGTTCAAATTGTAATCGCACCGTCCATCTGCCTTCGAGTCTGTACTTCTATTTCCATTTTCATGTACTGGCTTTAACTTTGTCATGCATTAAGGAATTTTCATATATTAATGCATAAATTTTCAGCTTATGAAGACAACATGTTGCATGCAAGACCCACATCCCTAGTATTTCCCTACCTCAAATGTCATGATTGCACTTAGAAAATCCTGTTTATTGTAACACAACTGTATCTTTGTCATGCAGGGATTTTAAAATCATATCATGGCACTAATGTTCAATACATGAAGAAGATGTGTCACAAGCAAAACCACCATCCCTACCGCAAATGTAACTTTGTCAGGGATTTCCAAATCATATGGCATAAGGGATTTTTAGCTCACAAGTCTGGCTTTGCCAGGGTGAGCTTTTAGGATTGATGATTGTCCGTCGCCCGTCAACATTTTGCTTCAAACGACATCTCCTCTGAAACCACTGGACCTGGCAGTTCCTTGCATGAAGCTCTACCAAAATTGTTCAAAGAATTCCATTCCATGCAGAACTCTGGTTGCAATGGCAACAAATAGGAAAAACTTTAAAAATCTTCTCTGAAACCACAAGGCCTAGAGCTTAGATATTTGGCATGTAGCATTGTCTAGTGGACCTCTACCAAGATTGTTCAAATTATGACACACAGGGGGGTTACTTGTTTTAACATAGGCTTATATAGGAAAACCTTTAAAAATCTTCTCCTCCAAAACCACAAGGTTTAGAGCCTAGATATTTAGTGTGTAGATGGATGGATGGATGGATTTTAATATCATAGATGTACAAACATGGTTAAAACAAACATGATGCATACATATACAGATAATTAGATGTATACACAAGTTTATAAACCATGATATGCGAACAGTGTGTAACAGTGTCTAGTAGACCTCTTCAAAGTGTGTTCAAATCATGCCCCTAGGTTCATAATTTACCCTGCCCAGGGGGTCGTTTGGTAGAAAAAACTTTTAAAATCTGCTTTTCTTAAACTACAAGGCCTAGAGCTTAGATAGTTGGACCTGGTATGCAACATTGTCTAGTGGTCTTCTATCTACTTTGTTCAAATCATGCCTCTGGGGTTAAAATTGACCACACCCACCAGGCAAGTGCATTTGTACGCAGGTGAGTGATATAGGATCATCATGGCCCTCTTGTTTAATCATATGGCAAAAATGTTCAGCACATGAATAAGATGTTTTACTTGAAAGACCCACGTCCCTACCTCAAATGTCAAGTTCAAACAGGTCCCATCCAATTTTGTTCATGTCCAAGTATAACTTTGTTATACATGTCAGAAGGAATTTAAAATTATATAGCATGTATGTGCATCATTATGAAGATGTGCAAGTTCTGCATACTTATCTTAAAGGTCAAAGTCACACTTTTAGAATCCTATATATGTATACATGTATGCACTAATCCATGTCCGGATGGTAACTCTGCCTTGCATTGAAGGATTATAAAATAATAGAAATGTGATGTGTGCTGAATCTTTCTGTTCATGCTGTCTGACCATTTGTCTGTAGACATCTTTACTGTTCAGACTGTATCTCTATTATACATTGAAGGATTTTAAAATAAATTGGCACAAATGTTCAGCACATGGAGATAAAATGTCTTGTGCAAGAGCAGGGTCCATGCCTTGAAGGTCAAGGACACAGACTGAGACACCACTTTGGGGTCATTCATCAGTTGCACATTGTGTTTGTACAGTACATCATGCTACTAGATGGTGCTCTAGTGTTTACATCCATAAACTGTTTTCCTATAATGGAAACTTGAGAGGCTAAATCAGAAAATTATATAGCTGCAGATGTGGACATATGTGTTGAAGAATTTATTTGAAATATAATGTCCTGAGGTTATAGGTTTAAGATAAGAGTCTGACCTTGACATTAGTGAGTAGTTAGTAAGTGTAATTAAGTTGCAAAAACTAAATACATGTGTACTGCGAACTGTTGTAAAATAAAGAAGTATAACATATTGATTATTGTACTGAACACATCTAGTTACAGTCTATGACTTTTATGTTGTCATTGTAGGTAAGCAAATCAAAATATCTCCAAGATATGTCGATATAGTTTTGAGTCTTTTCATGAAAAACTCATCTTTCATCAGTGAAGGGATTAGATATTAGTACAAATGTATCAGAAATCCATAGACTGCATTACTGAACTATTTTATGCAGTGCAATTTTTGTTATAAATGTTCTCTAATATTGTGTTTCTAAAACTTGGAAGCAATTCCCAGTATTTCTTCCTTTTGCTAGTTTAGAGTGTTTCCAGGGTCAGTATATTATAATATATGGACCCTGGTATTTACTAGGACAAGAATTACCTGGAAATAACACTGAGAAATATGACACCAGAAATTTCTTTGCCAACCTATATAGCTTTAGATTTGTCACATAATCAGACAAAAATTTGAAGTTTTATTACTGTGTAACACTGAATTAAAATTCTTTTTCTTTTATTAAAAAGCCAAAATTAAATTTCAGGTGTTTGTTCATTGTGCGACAGACATTATCATAGACCACAACTTTGAGATCAAGAGTGATGGACAGTGGTTGTTGTACTGCCTTACAAAGACAGGGAATTTGTATCTGGTTGGAAAGGATCATGTAGATCACAGCGCCAGGTTTGATTTTTCTCTAACACAGTCTAGTTAGTCAGGTATTGAATCATGAAAATGATAGCAATATAATTTTGAATAACATTTTCCTTACCACAGCATACTTCTCAGCTGAACAGTCAGCATGTCAAGCATCAAACTATATTTTGTAGACTGAATTTTGTTGACCAGAAAATGCCAAATACATCAAATGCAATAGAATTGAAAGACAATATTTTAATTCACTCATTATATAAATATTGTATCGCTGTTCAGTGCAAATAAGAAACATGGATGCCAGGGAAGAGTACAACCAGTTCTTTACATGACAATTGTTTTTACTTTAAAACTCCTTTTGTTTAAAGAGGCACTCCCTACATCTAGCAGATTATATTCTTGGACATAGTTTGTGTTCAATGAACGTAAAATGATAAATAAATACAATTTCAAAGAAGAACCTATGGCAAAAAATCCCTCATTTTACCACAATTAATCAATATAAATGCTTTCTGTAATAAATCGCATCCACCCATAAATTGTACAACAACAACTCTACATAGATTATTGAATGGTTTACGGTACTGCAGTATATTTTAGACTGCTGATTTTATCGATAATTACTGGGAATGCATAGCTGAAACTTTTATGTTAAGTTATAATATTTCCAAAGATTCTATTATTTATGTTTTGGAGGTTATTTAGTTTGAAAATCAGTAATAGGGTATGTCCCTTTAAAGCGTTTGGTCCAGTTTCAAAACAATTGAACAGACATTTGATTGCAAGATCATCTATCAAGACTTACTATTCAAGTTGTCCTGATTTGCCAGGAACCATGGTCCCAGGAGATGTAGTTGGTTTTCCCTATGTGGCTTTAGTGGATCCTGTACACCATACAAATTGTATTTCACCAGTCCTGTGAAAGTCAAATGGTTTGTCTTTATGAATATTATATGAAGATTGAAATATGTATACGTGTAATTAAAAAAGTAGCCAGACAAAAAACGTAGAAAAATGTGACCCTCACCTTCGAAAGTATGTCACAAAAATTATGTTAAAAAATAAGATAACCAGGTCAGACAGTAGGCAAGATGCTCACCTATCTTGGTTACTTCGCATTTCTTAATCAGTATTTAAAACGTAAGCTAGGGAATTTCAATATAACTTTGGAAACAGACAACCATGATCTCAGTCCCTTTACAAAAGATGGATCGAAATAAAGCAGCAAGCTATTGCCTAGTAACTCATACCAGTGTGGCTTGAAGAATCATAGAGAGTATTTTGAACTAGCAATGTAATGGTATTGTAAGACCAACCAGATCCTGTTGAACTAACAACTGAGTTCAGAACATTGCATGACATGGAAGACCAAGCTAAAGTCCTAGCCAAGGAGATTAAAGATGAATTCCTAGACAAAAAATCACACTGGCTACTTAGATTGATTTGACAACAGTGTTCTTGGATAATTACTTCAAAAAGGGATTAAAGGCACATTGCACATTAAAATGGGCCAAGTCCTTTTGGTTCAACATAAGGGCCAAAGTTAGTGTAGATATGAACCAAAGGTTTCAATTTCTTATAACGAAAGGGTGGTTCTCCTGGAGTTCTATTGTCACCTACTGCTTATATCCTTTTCATAAATGACTCAGTCTGTGTCCTTCATAGAGGGGTCAAGACTACTGGTACCCTTTTAGTCTTCATAGAGGGGTCATGGCTACCCTTATTGCCGCTTACATTGTGCCCTAGTGTTCTGAAATAAATGCATTAAATTACCACTTGTAGGGTGCAACAAGCTGCTGGCATGTTTTCAGCATGAACAGACGATTTGCACATACTGATAAGTTGATGTCAGGGAAGCCATAACTTTGTCATTTAGTCAGTGATCTAGACTGAACTGTGAGCAAATTTAGGGCCATGAAAAAGAATCGACTGAAAAGAAAGTTAAATTGTGCTTGAATGCAAGAAGTTGACAAGAGCAAATACTGTCACTAACAATTCCTTTGTGGTTAGTTGGAAATGAGATGACATGTCAAACATTAGTGTCAACATTGTTGTGCCTGGACCATAAAAGTACAAAAACATCAATGACTGGTATTTTTACTGCGCACATAGCTGTTGGAGCCAAGACCTTAGTGAGCATGCCAACAAGTAAGCTTTGTAACAACTTCAACGCAGAAGTAGAAGCCATCATACAGGTTTAAGTACTTTTGACGTGTCAAAAGAGCATAGCATTAGGTGGCCATGCTTACATGTGCTATCGGTCCTGGCTGCCTTGGCTAACATCAAACAACCACTTTTGTCAAAGAACTTGACAAACTCGTTGAGTACTTGAAAATGTCAGTTCAGTGAAAGCATGCACACTTTGGTATTCATAGGAATAAAACAGCGTACAAATATGCCTTACATCTAGCTAAAGACGGCCAACTATTCAATAGTCACATATGGAGAAAAAACTCAGTGTTTAGACTCTTACAAGAGCAAAGATGCAAAGGATGATTAATATGGCTAACAAGGAACTAGCGATGACCAGCAATTCAGAAGTTGCATATGCAGAAAAAAGGCCCATGGTGATTAAGAGTACAAGAGCAAAGACGCAAAGGATTACCATCACCTTAACAGATTGGAACAAGTTATATTCAGGCTTCTAGGATTCAATGCTCATATGCACTTAAAATTGGAGCTTTCCGCATCAACTTACTTCAGTTGTTCAGCTTGTTTGCACATTCAAGGAGAAGTGTGGTCATAATGTCACCTTCGAATGAAATCTTAGAAAACCGTGAAATACACAAGCTGTAAAAGGAAAAATATGTTATTTACTATTAAATTAGAAAAAAAAGAATAATGGCAAACACTTATCATACATACCTTAGGCCAGTGTTTTTTATTTGTCTTTCGTTAACCCGCCGCCCCTATTTTTTCGTATTTTCAAAAAAAAAAAAAAAATCAAAAAATATTATTTTTTTTCAAGTTTTTTTTTCTTCAAAATTTTAAAATGCGAATTGGGTCCGCCTATAAAATAATAAGTCCGAAGTGCATTAGTTACATTATGTTCAGAGATTTGGGACCTATATTCCTAAGTTTTTTATTCTTCTCTATATATAATTGGGAAAAAAAAATGAAATAAAAGTCAACAAATTTTCAAGGGCATTTTGCCCGGGGGGTGTCCTTACGTCGGATTTAAGAAGAAAAAGCAGGTCAGAGAAACAAAGTTTGCCATGTATAAAAACCCCAGTTTTTTCCCCCCCCCCCCCACGGAGCTTTTTAATTTCAAACTTCGAGTAACAAGAAATAAAAAAATTCTGGCCTTAGAATGATATATTATCGCAAATGAAATAATTGTAAAATTCTCTCAAGTGGCGTCTTTTTTCTTTGCAGGAGAGTTAGTGGACATGGCGACGAAGAGATATTTTCTGACCTTCTTGGCCAAGATGATGTGGATAGCGAAATTCAGCTGAATTTTTCATCCCAACCTGTTTTTATTTTGAAAGAGTCTCATACAATTATCAGAAAAATTGAAGACCCTGTGGGATTGTGTGTCAGCTCAAAGCATTTAGTTGTTATAACTGGGAACACTATAGAATACACTGTGCATTTGTATGAGAAATCTGAACATGGAACATACAATGATGAAAAGATAATGAAAGTACCAAAGAATAATTGTATGAAAAATATGACAGCTTTTGACTCTGTTTTGGTGAAAATGGTTACATGTCTTTGTATTGATGACGGTGACTCGACATGCTCTCATAATCTTAAAATAGATATAACACTGTTTAAGCAGTTGTTTGGAGAAGATACAGCATTGCTCAATTCCCCTGTGCTACTGTTCACCCAACTTGATGGGTCCGTGTACTTCAGTCCATTCTCATCTTTCGTACCTAGGTACAATATAAATAGGTCGTCATTGGAGGATGTAAGTTTCAGGGACAGTCAGAAGTTACTGTGCCAGATGTCAAGCAGTGTGACAGAAATAGCGCTTGTTACTTTAGATAACGACAGAGACAAAGGATCCATTACTGCATTATGTGTATGTGGACATAACGGACAGGTGACAGTTTTCCAAAGCAGGAATGGAAAACCTGAATACAGTATCTCAGAGTTCTTTATAAGTAATCCAGTTCTTAGTGTTATTTCTTTCCACAATAGACTGTATTACACTTCGGGTCATAATGTATTTGAAAGTACTCTTGAGGTTGACACTGGAGTCAATGAGTCGCCAACAAACAAGCAGCTGCAAGTATCTCAGACGAGAGTACTTAGTGCAAGATACATAATTGAAATACATGCAGCATCTTCGAATGGATACATTGATTCACAAGGTAATTTTCATAAATGTTTTACTATATTATTTTCTACATACATGTATCTAGTAGTACAGAACCATAATTGCATAGTTTTTATAAACACTTATCATTCATGTCGGATACAGAATACTGTGTTTCACCACTGGAGCCCCATATTGACGACATTTTCAGCAGTATGTTTGTAAGCTGTCTTTGCAAAAATGCAATTTAAATTACTCGTGTCTGTTTTCATTTCCAGAATCACCATGCTGTCTTCATTGTTCCTCTCTAAATGGAGAAATGAATTTGATCGAAACATCAGCATGGACTGAACTTGAATGTGATACGCGGGTGATCAAGGAAGACTCTGTAACGGACATTCTGATCTCAATCGACGATATCAATAGAGCAAGACAACAAATGAAGAATCAGAGTAAAACCCAAGAGAATACTCTGAAACAGCTTGGTGTTGCATCGTATCTGATAGCTTCTTATGTGCCACAGACAAGAAAAAGCTTAATAGAGGGAAAAATAATAGATGTTAATGAAAAGACAGGTGCAAGTGAGCTTCCTATGTCTGACAATTTGCCGATACTTGTCGTGTTTAGCGCAAATGTATCAAGAAATGTTGAAAGTAAACTTACTGAAATATGTGTTGAGATTACAAATCAAATGGCCGTGATGTTGTCAAGTGACTGGACACTTAGAGCTTCCTTAAACTCTACTACTGGTGACAGTCACATTGTTTCTGCAACAATGAAGATAGACCCGGACTGGAAACCTAATGAGAAATTAATACTTACCCTGCCAGTGTCATTTAACAGGATCTTGACAGGATGTAAACTACTTGTTAAAGCAACTTATGTAGCAAACAGCCTGGAACCGAATCCGCATTCTGAAAAAAACAATACGAATAAAGTATGTATATGCTGTCCTTTATTTGAAATTGACATAGACATATTTGACTGCTTATTGTCCTCATCCACAGTGACTGCTGCAAGTGAAAATGTGTCGCAGTATACAAACAAATTATACTCACAGATAAAGAAGCAAGCACATTGTCGAAGCTCTCAGCTTACAGATCCAAGGGTTAATGCAGGTAAATAAAAAGAAATTATATTCATTCACATACATACCTTCAGATATCAATTCCTATGGCTTACATTTAGTTTTAGATCTCTTGGATTCAAGTCGGTAACTAACTGCTATTACACAAAGCTATTGACCTTTATTCAACTAGGACAAAGTCAGTAGTATCTAAAAAACCTTAGATTCAGGTCATTGATTTATTTTAATTGATATCATGCACACATACTAGTGTTGATTTATTGTTCCATTTGGACTTTGTTTATATCATGTGAGAGATATATTATCTATATTGTTCCTCTTGAACGTTGGTATGTCACTTGCATGATACAGTAAGGCCTTCATTCATATCTTTATTCATTTTGCAAAAATGACATCGTGACTGCTTCATGTTTAGGTTTTGATGATTTGACAGTGCATCTTACTAGTAAGGAAATAAGTTTACACAGCTTATTTCTGTTCTTGACAGAGAAGAACAAGATTATGCATATGAAACGGTATTCATTTTGACTCATATTAAATGTGTGAAACTGTTCATGTATTTTGATTATAAGCTATATATTTATTATTAAGAATAACATACGATTTATGCTTTGAAAATAATTTAGGTATATACTTGAGATCCCCTCCCGAGATTTAGAGAGAAAGTGTAACCGTGTTTATTGATAACTCGTTTTCTTATTATTTATACATTATGATTATATCGTTGATCTTGGCTGATCTCGTTGTATATGTCGGTCTGTAATGTATCGGTCCTACAGTGTTATTATCTGCTAGACATGTTTGTAAATATCAAAACATTGTTTTAATAGGTAAGGTTGTTTGTGAATATTCTGTTCAATATACAACTTGTACATGTGTTGTTATTTTAACCTTACATTTTAGCTATTCATTTATTTACTCCACAAGCACTGCTTGGGAAACTGCTTGGCAAAACTCTGTCAGACGTTAGCGGTATCAATCCCAGTGACTGTCACCTGATGACTACTGTTGGACATGCCATTCACATGAGTATTATGTCACTGAAGAGAGATACATCCAGCAGACACAGTGAGGAAGAAGCGTTAAATGAAATATTTGAAGTGAATGTCAGGAGCACACCAAGTATAGCAGCAGCTGTAAACAGAGCAATAAAGCGTCGAGAATCCCATGTGAGAGATTTATGCAGATCATTTATTTACATAATGACAGTTGTGTTTTAAAATGTATCATACGTTCGTTTCATACTGTTATTGTGTACATATTATATTATGCGATTGCGGTTAAATGTATTTACTGCATCTGTCAAGGGATATGTCTGTCTAATCTAGAAAGGGCTATTACTTTGTTGCACATAATAGGATCTTTATGTATATACTAGTGTTCATCCGTAGTATTCTATTGAAAATATAAAGATCAATTGGAACACAGCGACCGTAGACTTTCTATTTTCTATGTATAGAACTACTACATATGACTTTCATATTAACTGGGAACTAAGTCATCCATGGAAAACCATATTTCTTACACCTTACCGATCGGCTCTGCCTCTGATATATGGAAGTACTAAGAACTGATTTATTAGACCAACTTGTTCTATGCAGTTGAGAACGAAAGAAAATAGAAATGTGTCTATCTAATTGAATTACAAATAAGGCTTCCGACTAAATTACACGAAATATTCTTTGTGATGAAATGAAATGATTTCACACGAAGGTTTCTTTTGACAATACGCATAACACATTGTCCTAAGCTTACGGTCATAGTCATGGTCATAAACTATACAGTATGGTAGTAGAACTTTTGTGCAGTCCGCATTTGAAATGGTCTATCGACGAGGGACTCTTGAATATACAGATCATATAGTTTATTCGAATTAAGCATATACATGTATATTTTTTTGTATATACAGCTTATCTTCTTTTATATAACATTTAATAGCATGCATAAAGAAAAGTATATTATATAAATTATATATATACTGTATATCAAAATACATATTCAATTTACTTAATAATATATAATTCGCAAAAAATAGTGATCAAGCCCTTTAAAGCACTTAAGTTTTACAGAAAATCCATGCTGTGTGTCCTTTCTATACCTTTGTCATCCATAAATTTAGAACTAATTGCTTTTGCGGGACATTGTTTTTGCTTACTCGTTTTTTTCTCGAAAATTTGTTTCTGCTTTATTTTAGCAAACATGTCATCTGAAAAGACGACTTTATTTTAGCAAACACGTCATCTAGAAAGGACGACTTTATTTTAGCAAACACGTCATCTAGAAGGACGACTACTGGCAGCTATTTATATGCATTTCATGTTTAAATTATAAAACCCGATATTTGTAAACAGATAATGAATAGCAAAGCAACATATTGTATTGTATCGACCATGTTTAGTTTTGTGTTTTATATGGCATGTACGGGTGTGTCGACAGAAACAGAGTGTCTTTGATGGTATTAGACAAAACACTTGCAGTTCAGCATGAAGCTTTAATTTAAGGAATTTTATTAAAGATGAACTAGATGTGAAACGGTCCAAGGTTACTTGTATTTAAATGTAAATATTGCAGTTTAAATTAACTAAGCATAACTATTAACTTCAAGTCACGTCAACTTTTCATACGTTCTTACCCATAACTCTAGGTTTTATAAGTGACTATATAAGACAGAGTCTTTGTACATTTTAGATAATCCAAACAGTCGGAATGCGCTCTATCCCCGAAATATCGACGAGCTATGCCCGGAAAGCCATACAAACTGCCCAGGTAATTTTTCTACAAAACTCGATTAATCTGACTATAAATTGATCTTGTTCATGCAAAATTTTAAATAGTGGTATTCCGTTTATTTACCATGTTGCATATCCATTTCATGTGTTTTCAGGAAACTGTGAATCAACTCGGCAGCCATAAAGTGGACGAAGCTACGTTTACCTCGGCTTTCCAGAAGCTTCGAAATATACAGCTGTATTAGTATAACAAAACCGTTTCATGTTGTGTCATCACTTAGCCTAATAAATTTGGGGGTTTTGATTTGATTTGAAGCAAATTTTATAAAGGTCCGTCCATGAGGGCATTTATATTAGCTTGTATTCTTGGATGAGACCTCGGCATGTCTCCTACCATGCCTATACCTAACAAAATGTGATTTCTCTGAATCAAACAGGAGAGATTTACCTGACTGCAATTTCCAGTCAGTTTTAGCCAAAGAGTGAATTGATGGGTTGCCAAAAAGTAGGTCAATCGCGGTGACCAATGAGATCTGTGAGTGCGATTGACCGAGTTATAAATTTGGGGTTGCAGTGTGACTCTATTTCATATATCTGACATTTTATAACTGTCACACCTTTATGTCTAATTTTAATAGAAAAGTTTAACTATCGGGTACTACCGGCCCATATTACACGTAGATTATTCAATTTATCTCGTTCAAATCACAACTGTTTTCACTCTAAAATGAAGAGTTAAATATCACTTTAAAAGTTTACCTGAAACCCTAAAGGTTCATGACAAATCTCGCCAGCGAATAAAAACCTAGATGTTTTAAACTTGAACATGCAATTTTACGCGCATTCTGTATAATCGGATGGTACCCAGATAATAAAACTTACCTGCATCGCCAAACAGTTGTTACGTCAATTACGGTGTTTCAATTTTTCATATTTCACCGATTGATACGGGTGTGTAGATAGGTAAATTTAACTTGGAATTGTGTTGGCATCATAGTTATCCTGTAATATCATGAATACATTTAAATATTGGTTTACATTACGTTCGTACGTGCCTACGAATATCTGTTTTAATATATTAACTTGCCTTCGAAGTAAGTCATCACTGGGATTTCAGTGTGTGTTATTTTTAGGACAGTCCTCGTATGAAGAACCCCCTATTAAACGTGACGGCACCGATATCTGATGCAGATACAATGCATGTGAGGAGTTCTATAAGACATGATTGTTAGTAGAATTTGTAGATTATAGAAGTATTATTCAAACAAATTGACTTCCTGTACCATAATATTGATTATTTAAATGATATGTTTTTTGTGTTGGAATGAGTTGTCGTTGGTGTTAAATTACAGCATGATTAAAACTTAAGTTATTCATTTTTGAAATCCTGCACGAATATAAAATAAAGACCAATAAATATCAGCACTCGTTGTGGTTTGTGCTTTAAATAAATTCTTCAAGGTGTGTTCATTGAACTTACCTGTACTAGTTATGTATATGTAGAGACTTAGAGACCATTTAAATGCAAACGTCATCAACAGTCTTTTGCGAGTTTCGTTACTTCTTTTGCTGTTCTTTCGGATGGTTCAGTCATCAAAGGAAATATTTTTAAAATGTGAAAGCCGTTTGTGACAAAGGTTCTTTTTTAGTGTTTCCTATACAAATCTATGTAAAATAAGTGGTGACTCTGCTGAGATTTTTTGCTTAATAAAAGTAGCTTAATTTTCCCTTTATGACTACAAAAGAGTATATGGAAATTATTGGGTCAAACGATGATACACCGGTATTTTTATGTGCCCATATTGCAAGGTTGTTGTCAAGAGACATACATTTGTCAAAAAACATGGCCACAAGAGAGCTTGGCCAATTCCATGTGTGTTAACAGGGTGGTCTTTAAAATGTTTTTGTGGATTTTGGAAGCTGCATGATCGATATGGATCTTCTCAGTAATAAAGTATACAAATCGTTCTTTAAATAGTTTTTTCTCTGAAATTCCATTCCGGATATGATATGACATTTCGAATGAAAGTATTCCCTAATAGTGGGTTACTTTTATAGACGTGTTGTCACTGCCATGAACATGCACTGCATACATTGTGCAGTTTGAGCTGTACAATACACTTTATTCACTTAATACCACAATAAAATATGTAGTTGGTTAAATGAAAAACATCCTTGAAAGGTAATATAATTTATCTGGAATAAAATGTTTTAAATTATTCAGTCATTTATAATTAATTTCTAACACATTTCGAAAGAATGTTTATGCCCCCAAAGTTAATTACGCATATCAATATCACACCGTCCGTCTCTTCGATATACCTTGTTCACACCTGATTAAAAGGTAATGGAATCGTGTATATGCACACATTCGTGTCCAGACTGTAACTTTGTCATGCATTAAAGGATTTTGAAATAACTAGGCACAAAAGTTCAGCACATCAAAACGACGTGTCACATGCAAGACTCACGACCCTTCATCAAAGATCGAGGTCACACTTGGAGTTTAAAGGTAATACATTGGCTATTATTTGCACACAGTGTTCGGATTAAAATTCTGATTTTAAATTAACTTTGCACAAATATTCAGTACATCAAGACGATGTGTCGCGTGCTACTCAAAGGTCAAAGGCACTGAATCCTGTATACGCGGTAAATCTGTCATGCATGGAAGGATTTTAAAATGAGCATATGGAGGTGACATGTCACGTGCAAGTCCCGCGTCATTACCTTGAAAGTAAGATCACAGGTCAGACATTTTAGAAGCCTGTATATTATGTGCACATATTCATGTCCGGATTTTAGCTCTGTTATACGTTAGAAGGGCGGGAAAAATGTTCAGCACATGGAGATAGTTCCGGGCGCAAGTACCAGGTCCACATTTTGAAGGTCAAGGTCACAGGTCAGACATTTTAGAAGCCTGTATATCATGTGCACATATTCATGTCTAAACTGTAAAACACCTCTTCGTGTGCATTTGTCTTTTATGAGGGTCGACTCGTGTTCAGTAATTAAATAGAAATTGAATATCAAATAAAACCTAACATGTTATGAATATTCATATCAAAGCTTTGTTTCGACAACTTTTTATGCCCCCAAAGGTGGGCATATTAAAATCGAACCATCCGTCCGTCCGAGCATACATGTGGCTATAGAAAAAATACTATTCGACATCCAATCCGTAAACTTTTACATGGCTACTATTTCTCTTGTGTGGCTAAGCGAACAATAGAGTAGCCACGTACGTATTCATTATGTTAGAACGTCCGTCTGTGTGTCCGCCTTTCCATTTTTTCGAGTCCGGGGTGTATTTTGGTCACGCATTTGAGGATTTTGAAATAACTTGGCACATGTGTTCAGCACATCAAGACAATGTGCCGCGTGCAAGACCCACGTCCTTCCTCAGAGGACAAGATCATACTTCAAGTTTAAAGGTATTGAAATCCTGTATATATATATACACATTTGTTTCCGGACTTTAACTTCGTCATGCATTGAAGGATTTTAAAATAACTTGGCACAAAATGCGCAAACACGTGTACAAGACTCAAAGGTCAAGGTCAGACTTAAAGTTTAGAGGTAATGGAATACTGTTTTGACACATAGTACATAATAGTACCATGAATGAAACGGTTCAAAGAAATTGTGACATTTCGCAGTGGATGCTGGACACAGTACCGTCCTTATTTACAAACACCTCGCCACACATTTTGACCAGTTGTACCATTACAAGGTCACTGCTAGAAAGGAAACACAAACACTTCTTCATTAAAAATAATTTAATACACCATGTAAGCCATAAATATCTGAAGCAATGATATTGTTGAAACAGGGATGTGGAATGTTAGATGAAGATCTTAACAGTGATCAAGCTACAGTTTCTTTCCTAGAAAGGATTAGCACAAAATAAATTCTTTAGAACCAGTCATTTATGAATACAATTGATGTATAATTGTGTGTATGGTTATAATTGTGTATAAGGTAAGATATTCTCAATTTTTTCAATTTATAAATTTATGTTTCTCACTAATGTTATGTAATACAACAATAATGATGCCTTTAATAAGCATCTGCAATAGCCCAAACCTACTTGCACAAAGCAGTTTCAAATGTAATAACTGCACAATCAGGCTGGTTGTCAAGCTTTGCTAATATTTCAATCTACCAATGTTGTTATCATTCATCAATTCAGCAGGAAACAGTAAGTCCTTGCACAGACTAGAAAAACATATTAAATACCATTGTGCAATACTTTATGATTTTATCCAAGAACACTTAATTAATACAGAAAGTAGGTCAAAGTGGAGTTGAACAAATGTATGATACCCAAATATTGGTAGTTACCAGTATTGGTGAAGACTGTATGTTTATCTCTAGAGTATACACTGCAATAAGCTAAGAAATGAATTTGAAACCCTTAGTGTTTCTTTTGCACAGACAAAGAAGATAATCTCATATAAGTACTTGCCACCACCAAGAGCTGACGTTTTAAAATCACTATTTTAACCACCTAGGAATTTAACTAAGAAAAGTTTAGCAGTCACAAGGTTTTCTTATTTAATGGCAACATTTTTTTTCTTTGATTCTTGTTGAAATTGTATGAAAGTAGATTCCTCTTGTCAATCCTTACAGTCAAAAACCGCAAAGGTTCAACATTTCCAGTGTCATCTATCTAAACACTTTGAGAAAATGGACTGAACAAAAATGAATTGTATGTGAAATATAATAGCACTGTATAGTACATGAAAACTGCTGCACTAATTAAGGATGACCAGACATAAGGTTTGCCTTTACATAGCTATGAGAAATATTTGGTACAAATTACAGTCATATGGTTACAAAGCAGTAAAAAGTCTGAAGAAAGCATAAATATATCTGGTATGAACACATTTAAGCCATATGGCAACATAAAGAACACATGCAAATAAATAACCTTATGAAACAATGAGTAACAATGTCTTCAAAGTAAAATTGCCATTGAAATATGGTAATGATAAACATGGCGGCTATTTCAATGAACTGCTAGGCAGAGTATAAATGAAAAAAGAACAAGCATATAAACTGATATACCCCTCTAAACAGGGTAGAAATAAACTGCCACTAACACCTGATGGACTCATTATTGAAGGTCATTTTTAGCAAGGTGGGGCTTTTTTACTTGTATCAAATTTAATTAATTCCTGACCAAAGGTAGAAGTTTAAATATAGATTTCATAAACAAAAGAAACCCCATTTTCATTCTTAATCTTTTGATTGAGAGTGATTGGAAGATTATTAACTTCTGTACAAAATAAAATACATGTAGTTTTTTTGTTCAATTTTTAAAGAACACAAGTATAACTTTTTCTGTACAGAACTTACAAGAAAAGGAACTATGGCTCTGGTATTCCACAATCGGACTGAAACTTGCAGGCTCAAATTTTGTCACAGTTGCTAAGATTTCTACCAAGTGTTATTTAAATAATCCCAACCATCTCAACATGGCTTCAGACTGACAATGCTAAAACAACATCCCTCCACCTTTGGCAGGGTATAAAAAGTACAATGAGCAATACCAATAAAAACACCCTGTACTTCAATAAATAAACTCATAAATATTTCAGACCTACATATTTATGAAAAGCTTAAAAATATTTATTTTTTTACAACACACTATGGCTTAATATATATACATGTAGTAAAATACAAACAAAATGAATACAAGAAAAATCACCAGTACTTTAACAAAATATCTGCATTGTCATATCAAAGTACAAATAAACTTGATAAAGTAATTTGGTAAGTACGGGGGAAGCTCTAACACTGCAGACATTTCCTACTGAACAAATTACACCAAATGTTACACATAAGTTTAAATTCTAAACATATTCTACAGTTATCAGCAAAAAGTTAATTTCAGAGACGAACAGAATATGTTGTGATGAATAACTTAAAATGACAATACTACTACACTATGCAAGTGATCAGGCTACAATATTTTGCTGAGTGCCTCTCCTGCCTTGAGTACAAGACATCTATGATATTATGAATGAAATCTTCTTGCTATCAGGCTACAATATTTTGCTGAGTGCCTCTCCTGCCTTGAGTACAAGACATCTATGATATTATGAATGAAATCTTCTTGCTATTCATACATGTAAATATTTCATAATCTCTTTAAGAACTGTCCTCAACCAAGGCACTAATGAGCACATGTATAAGGAGTATATATAACGTAAGAACTGAAGAAGAAGCTTTTAGGCCATTCATCAATAAAACAAAGTTTGCACTTTCAAGGGATGCAAATCTTTACATTTCACAAGTCAAAATCAATGAAATAATATATTAAAAAAAAGCGATCCTATGTATCGCCTTTTCTCCGAAAGGGCGACACACCTAGAGGCAAAACACACTATAAACATACAAAAATTAAAATTGGCAATAAAAACTGTTAACATGTCACAGATCTATATACAGCAAAATTAGATCAAGGAAAGAACAGAACAGCTGGTATCTGTGAAGAACAATGTTGTGATCCTAGCAATAAAATCTTGATCACATTAAGACCTTACAGCTTTGTAAGCATTCATATTTATAGCACTTTACAATAAAAGTGTTCCAGGAAAGGCATATGTCACTCTGATGAAGACTTTATTTAAACTCTGAAAAATTGCATTAAAGCCAGTAATATTGGTATAGATATGATACTGACAACAAACATTTATAAACTGCTTTATCTAGAGTTATGGTGCTTGTGTACACAACTTGTCTTCTTTTCATCTGTGAACTTTTCTAGGGATTTCTTCAATAGCTACAGACAAATGACAGAGAAACTGATCAGTAAAGTAAATACAGAGAGGAAAATAACAATGCAAAACCTCCTTGTGTTCTATATTTTTCCTTATTGCTATTTTGTTTAATTTTGCAGTTTTACATAATGTATTAAATGTCATTAAAATCTTTTTCACTTAAAGTATAGTCTGTCCAGGAAGGCCAGACAAATAGGATGCTCTGTATAAACTGATGCGGTTATACAAATATTTTCTTACGAGACCAGTTTCATTCTGAACTGAAAATATTTTGTAACATGTTTGTTTGTACTTGCACAGATTTTCAAAAAGACTGACCAAATTAAGCAAAATTACTGGCATTAATGAAATGCTCAACATAAAGACTGCTTAAGTTCTGTCTTTTTAAAAATATCAGGGAAAGTTATTTAAAGAATGAATACGGATGACAAACAAGAGCAATGCATGAGCTTACACATGTCTATCATGAAATACATGTACTAACAACTAAGACTAACTGAAACCTGCTACCCATGGCTAAAATGCAGCTTCTGTATCACAGGCTCCCACCTCATACTCAGCTTTGAGAAAATTACTTTACAAAATATTAGTTTTTAAAAAGAAGAAATGACAGTTGGTTATAATGAGCAAGAATGAAAATATGAGTAGGCCTATTATACAGCACCAGCTTACATGTCCCTAACACATACCGGTACCTTAATGAAATTAACATTTAATATAGCAGTAAAAGCAAATGTTGGCAGCTGTACTAACATTAGATACACAAACTGAAAAAAATACAAAAAATAAAATAAAATACAGAAATAAATAATGGTTATGATTTAACACATTTTCATATATTGCACTATAGTTATTTCTCTCAATGATTAGCAGTTTAACACTAAAGTTTCACATCTTCGTTCAAATAAAACATACACATATTTTTTCACAATGCATCATTCTAAAAATACTTTACATGCTAAATAACTATGTCATTAGTGACTATGTATCATATACCCTCGACATCAAGCCATAGAGCATCTTTCCTACTTGGTATACTAACTACCAAGTGCTTCAGAATAAATCTTACTTTCATTGGTTAAGGACTACATGTAATATATTTTTTTATAAACTTTACAAGAAATAAAAAGTGTGTGTTTATTACAGTGTCACCCCTATTTAAAGGGCCAGCCGTTTCTGACTCATGAGACACCCTATCCGAGCACATTTACCTCCAGAAAGCTACATGTATCCTTTTAATGTCAGGTGCCGCACCAGGCAGGTAGGCATACAGTAACCATTATTTCAAGTGAAACCACCCACAGCAAAGAAATTGAGATAACTGTATTTTTCTCATATGATATATATCTGCTTTTTATATTGCTATTTTGAATATAAAGTTTCAATTCATTTGCATGAAAATTGTACTTGTCAACAAGCAAAATAAAAATCATTAAGGAAGTATCGTAGGCAAAGATTAATATTTAAAATCTTACTTACCTTCAGTTACCAATGTCCTCCAATGTGTGAAATAAATACAATGTTCAAGTTATGCTCTGGACAAGCATATTTCATAAAGGGCGGTAATTAATAATTGGGTAAGCTAGAGTTATGGTTCTTAGTCATTGTATACCCTCTCAATGTCTTCTATTGATATGTGAAGTATCGACTATCAATTAAACAGTTTTCGATTTCCTGCACCAGACAAGGAAGACAATTCTAAAATGGGGCCAGCTGAGTTATGGTTCTTTGTCACAGCACTGTCAATGACCTCTATCAATGATTGACCTTGACCTTTGAGATAGGATCGTGGGTCATTCACATGACACATCGTCTCGATGTGCTGAAAATTTGTGCCAAGTTATCTTAACTCCTTCAATGCATGACAGAGTTACTATTCGGACACCAATGTGTGCATATTTATACAGGATTGAGGATTCTATTACCTTAAACTAAGCATTATATTGACCTTTGAAAATGGGTCTTGAATGCAACACATCGTCTTCATGTGATGAAAATTTGTGCCATGTTGTATGAAAATCCCATCATGCATGACAAAGTCATGCACAACAAAATGGAAGGACAGAGGGACAGTCTGATTTTAATATGCCCAAATTCGGGGAGCCAGAGAGAACTGTCCACTCAACTCAACTCATGTAATTAAATAACTTCTTCTATCATGAATATTAGTTTTAAGTCACCGGATAAGACCTCTACTGCAGGAGATTCATACCTTACAAAACAATGTATTATCAAAAATAAAATCATGTCTAGACAGCCATTTTAAAATATGCCATACAAACTAAAACAATTGATATATGAAATAATATCCATTTCGGCGATGTTCATCGTTTAATAAACAATGATTTGGAGTTCTGATGCGCAGTAATTAACCACAAAGGCCAAATAGGTTTATAACTGCCATCAGAACAACATCAGAGTTATTTATTATACAGTAACAACACTGAAAATGATGTTATTTAGATTCTAACATGACCAGATAGTACAAAGGATGAGTAAATACAAAGCGTTCTTTTCTACGCAGATTATTTAGTTAGGCAACACAATTATGATGTGACGGCATATCGTCCTACACATTGTTTATGGCATAATAAAACCTAAATTTTCTACTCTTATTTATATATATATAGAAACAATATCGTGAGTCATGTTAGAATCCTATTTATAAGCCCTTTAATCTTCATAAAAGCAGAATAACAGTCTAAGATAAATTTCATATATTAATCACTAACTGAACATAGTTACAAAAATACCTTTCCTCATCCTAGCTATCTCTGAGCATTCTGTTGCTCTAGCTAAATAGCATGTGTTAACACAAGTATAGTTATAATAGTCAGGAATCCAAGTGTAAGACTGAGGTAGCTAAGTATCACAGACTTCTTGCTATCCCTCTGTGCCAAACCATATAATCCTTTTGTGTGGTGTGTCTTAGCATTTCTGGCAAGTCGTATGGCAAATATGCCAATAAACAAGAAAAATATTGTGGCAATTACTGACAAGATAATCACGTGATTGAACTTCTTATATGGTGCTGGCACCAGGTCCGAACTTGGTACCCTACGAATGAAGTTCTGAGTGGTGTCCGTCGTCTCCCGGTAAGGATTTTCGTAAGCATCAGTGACCCTTGTAGGATCCACCTGATAAGGTGAGACCAGGTCATTTTCAGGAGTATCATCTGTGTGACGGATAAGTGACTGGCCGGTAAGATTTGGATCATGGGCGGAATTATTTTGCGGCACTTCTTCAAGTTCTTGTACTGGTTCTACCTCATTCTGCCCTTCGGCCTGTTGTAATGGTTGCTTTTCATGCTCTGTATCCCCTACACCAGATGACATTTTGATTTTTCCTCAACTTCCAACAGTCTACAATGAAAACATAAAACTGAATGTTGGAACTTAGTTAAAGCTGATATTGAAGTTACAAGTAGCACAAATACACAGTGACCTAGCTGAACTGCAGAATCCATGAGGAATTTCTCAACATCTCGGCATATAATTTAGACCTTGACTAAAAAAAAATCATAACAGCAGTTAACAGCACTTCAACTTATTATGTAGTCATACTGCCTTGTTTGAGAAATCTGAGCAATGCTATCAAAAAAAACACCCTTTTATGTTAAAATTGTTTTCTGTAACATTTTACATGCACCATCCTATTCCTAAGTACTTTTGTATTAAAGTATGTGAAAAGTCTTTAGTCCAAAGTTTAGCTTACATCATGTATATTTTAAATTTAAACAAGAGGGCCATGATGGCCCTATATCGCTCACCTGACTACCATTGGCAATAATACAAGGGCTCATGATTCTAACAGAATTAGTAGAGATCCACTTCACAATGCTAAGTAACATTCCAAATATATATTCTCTGCCTATTGGCCTTCTTCTTTTTTTAAGTTTTCCCTATATAAGCCTATGTGAAATCGAGTAACCTCCCTCCTCCTGGGAAGACGTAATTTTGACCCGGGGGTCATGATTTGAACAATCTTGGTAGAAGTTCAATAGGCATTTCTATATGCCAAATGTCTAATATCTAGGCCTTGTGGTTTCAGAGAATAAGATTTTTAAAGTTTTTCCTATATAAGCCTATGTAAAACCCAGTGACCCCCGGGCGGGGTCAATTTTGACCTGGGGGTCATGATTTGAACAATCTTGGTAGAGGTCCACTAGACAATGCTACATGCCAAATATCTAAGCTCTAGGCCTTGTGGTTTCAGAGAAGAAGATTTTTTTTAATTTCCTATATAAGCCTATTTAAAACCAAGTGACCCCCTGGGCGGGGTCAGTTTTGACCCGGGGGTGATGATTTGAACAATCTTGGTAGAGGTCCACTAGACAATGCTACAAGTCAAACATCTAACCTCTAGGCTTTGTGGTTTCAGAGAAAAAGATTTTTTTTTAATTTCCTATATTCATTTAAGCCTATGTAAAACCAAGTGACCTCCAGGCGGGGTTAATTTTGATCCCAGGGGCATAATTTGAACAATCTTGGTAGAGGTCCTCTAGACAATGCTACATGCCAAATATCTGAGCTCTAGGCCTTGTGGTTACAGAGAAGAAGATTTTTAAAGTTTTTCCTATATAAGCCTATGTAAAACTAAGTGACCACCTGCGCGAGGTCAATAATTTGAACAATCTTGGTGGACGTCCACTAGATAATGCTACATGCCAAATATCTAAGCTCTAGGCCTTTCAGAGAAGAAGATTTTTTAAGTTTTTCCTTTTTGTTGCCATAGCAACCAGAGTTCTGCATGGAATGGAATTCTTTGAACAACTTTGATAGAGCCTCATGCAAGGAACATCCCTGCAAAGTTTCATCAATATTGGCCCAGTGGTTTCAGAGGAGATGTTGTTTGAAGGAAATGGTGGACGAACGGACAATGTACTACGGACCCCAGACAGTGAGTGATCGTAATAGCTCACTCTGGCACTTTGTGCCAGGTGAGCTAAAAAAGCCATAACATTTCAATTTTGTAAAGAGTTATCTAGTCTAATGGTTTGAAAGCCCGGAAGACTTTCACAGTGTTAAAGCAATAATGTAAATGGTTACTGAGATATAAGCATAATAAAACCTTTCACACTAAATTTTAAGTCAGCAAAAGCAAAATACTTCGAATTAAATTCAGTCAAGGGTTATCTATCTTCAAGGTTTGATGACTCAGAAGACTTAAGATATTAGACCCATAACAAGCAATGTTTCAAGGGCCTAGGTAAGAGTTGTAACTTTCACTAAATATATCCTTTCACTGATTCAAATACAAATTTTGGAGGAAATTTACCACTGAATAAAAAAGATACATGAAATTGTTCTGGAAGTTCAGAGAAACCTGACGTCATACAAGAAACAAAATTTTGCAAGTTTTCAGTAACCATATACAATTTTTCATAGTTAATGGTATTAAAGTATTCAGTTTACATAATTTAGCGATACAAGTAGTAGCACAATCAGCAGACTAGCCTTTTGATTCCACCATCAAGTTATCATGATACTTAATGATCATAGTGTTAAAGTCTTTTAACTCCATAATAATACAGAGGGCAAAAAAATCAAAGCAATGTGCAAATTGTGTGATTTGGGACATAAATTCAGCTTTAAGTCGGATTTTTTCATAATGCATTTGTAATACCTTTACTATTCGGCAAAAATCATGAAGCTTTACGGTATAGATTTTCCAAAATTCTGATTTAAAATCAGTCAATTACCAAGAGGCTCACCTGGCTACCTTTGGCCATAATACAAGGTCATCAATAGTAGAAAGGGTCAATTTTGACCTGGGGGACATGATTTGAATATTCTTGGATGATTTTAACCAGGCAATGATACATGCCAAATACCTAAGCTCTAATAGGTTTTCCGATAATTACTGCACAGGTAGGCGGTCGTAGCACCCGATAATCAATTTAACGGAATTAAAACATGCGGTGTTTCTGCTGTGCTGGTTTGCCGATAAATTATCGGCTTTTTACAGTTGTTTTCGGAACCGTCGACAAACTTAAAGCCTAGTTCTTAATTATTATTTTCTTATTATTTAACAATGAGACCAATTAGCGGCGTCTATGCAGAGAAGTAACTGGAAAATTTGCGTGTTTTGAGATATATTAGCGCTGTTTTTCGGGACCGTTTACGAATTAAAAGAGGCATAATCACTGCTCATGTGTAAATTGTTTAATATGCATATGAAAATACCGGCGTGTTTGCATTGAAGTGACTCGAAAATTATTTTATTTGCAGACTAATGACCGCTAATTTTCGCCACCGTTTATAGAGTTAAATAGAAATAATCACAATTCAACTTTTAATTGTTTAAACTATTGAGCAGCCACAAACTTTCAGAGAAATGACTAAAAAAAGGCTTGTTTGCAATGAAAATTACGGCCATTTTTTCAACCCGTTCACGATTCACAATCATATATATTTTCAATATAAAAATAATGTGATTATTTTGCTTATAGGGAAGGAAATTCACACCCTAAATTATTTGAATTTGTTGATTTTAAACATACTAATTCAGGTTAAACTGCATGTTTCAGAAAAAGTAGGAGGAATTTCTGATTTTTGGGAGGGATTTCTGATTTCAAAAGTAGAAGTCCCGTCAGGATTTCTGGTTTAAAAGTTAGCCTCTAACCCTGAATCATGGTCAAAAACATTCCCTGAACATGCAGAGCTCTATGCTTTTCATAGCCAAAGATCCATTACACGGCTGGAGCAACTATCCCCCTAGTATTGGAACAAGGTTTATGTACAAGTTAACACTCATGAATGTTGAAAAATTGCCATAAACAAATAGCACAGAATTTCCCTCAAGAACCCACCAGATTGCAGGATTTATAAGTCTTTATTAGAAGAAATCTTGAGGGTGATCCCACAAACCCCCCTAGTAGGAGGGAGTCACCCACTCCCACACCCACTCCCTCGTCGCTTCCGCGACTCGTAAGTACTCATTGGGACTCCTACTTTTTCGGTAATAGGAGTCCTAGGACTCATACTTTAAATTTCTAGTGAGAGCCCTGCTCTACCCCCCGGGCAGTCTCAATTTTGACCCGGGAGTCATAATTTGAACAATCTTGGTAGAGGACCACTACATAATGCTACATGCTAAATATATAGCGGTCATTCACATTCTCTGTAAATATTATTAGGATTAGTGAAAATTTGAAGGTGCTAAAGTGAAAACACAGTTATATATTGCAATTTTTGTTAAATCAAGGGCTAATCATTGAGCTTAAAATGGACAAAATGAAGCCAGTTTTATTACATACGATCCTCCAGTTTCAGCAGATACTGACACATTTTGGGCCATATACAGTACAGGCCTGGAGGATTATGCAAAAAACTCAGTGTGGAGTTTTTCACTCTACACTTCGTGGGCGTAACTCGGATACAAATAGCGTCATTTAGAATGAGCTTGGAGCCTCTGAAGTTACTGAGAGTACAGAGAAATATCGCGTGACTTTGCAGGAGTAAAATTGCCGCACTTCGCGTGGTTTTACAGGTAAATGAACGGGTTTACGGGTAGAGTTTCAAAATCGGACAGAAATGATAATCGATAATCGGAAATAATCTGATAGCTGCTTTCAATCAATCTTCAATTATATACATGTAATCGAAATTTTTCTTCAAAAGTAGTTAAGTACATGTGCAATCTATTGTAACAACTTAATTTAAATAAACTTTTTTGATAAAATTTATACTAAAACAAGTAAATAACAGTCAACACTGAACAATAATTTCTATTCCTTGTAAGCACTCAAAATAGCAGACGCCATTTTTGTAGTGATATTGACCTCCTTGGGAGCAGTTTAACCAACAGCAAGAAAAAGAGGACCTAAGAAAAGAAACTACGGACAATCGATTTTCGAAATGGGTTTTCGATCATCGGCGACTCGTCCAGTGAACAACTGATTTTCAAATCTACTCGATCATTGTTTAAACTCTATTTACGGGACATAAAAAATAAATGTATTATATTTTTACAAGAAACATGAGAAATGACTTTTTTGTGTCTACACGTGAATTGTTTTTGTTTAGTATGCATATTAAATTCAAAAATATTTGCCAACCAACGTACATTTGTATACCTTGTTCAATATATTTTATCACTAAAAATAACACATCATTATTCCAAACTATTTTTTTATAGTCCAAAATTATTAGACTATTGTCAGACAGTCTAGAGCTACTATTACATGTCTCGAACTGTCAAACATCTCTGTCTTTTGGATGCTTTTTGCATTACTCAGTAAGTGGTGTCACACAGATTTGCAAACAATTTTAAAATTGACTGGATTAGTTTCTTCATCCTTCATTTTGTCCTTTACAACAGGCCATATTTTTCACACCTTTCGACAGTGACAAATGCTAAGGGACCAATTACATGACTTACCATACAGGCCTGGAGGATTATGCAAAAAACGCGAAGTGTGGAGTTTTTCACTCCATGCACACTTCGCGTGAGTAACTCGGAGACAAAAGTCACTCTTAAAAAACTTGGAGAAACGCCAAGTCCCACGATCAAAATTTTCACTTCAAACTGCTGTTAAATGACTCCATTGAATGGAGTCATTTACGTTTTTCTCCAAATAACTCTATGTCACGTTATTTCCACTCACTCCACACTTTTGCAACATCCTCAAAGACCTGTACTGCCAATTATCCGAAAATTGATGCACTTCATCATTAGTCATCACGCATAATGAACAACATTCAATATTAATTTAGACTGTGCAGAAAGTATAACAGACTGTGATACTACATATTTTTTCCTTACCTTAATCATTAACCATAAATCCTGCTCTTAAAGGTAAATTTTCGTTATTGATCACTTCAGCCGGGTAATTTATACGGTGATGATGTAAAAATCTCAAATCGGTTACTTCAATCTAGGCTGAACACCACCAAATCAGACAACAAAACCCTCTAAGTCATTCACATAGTAATTCTCCGAACATCTATTTCATTAATCTTATAAAAATGAAAAACTTTCTGTCTTAAATGTCATTAACTGTGAGATGGTCAAACTTTAAATAATTTTTGGTATTCATAATTTTGGGCATACATTTCCCACCTGAAAGAAGACAACAACAGGGTATACATACAGTCTGTAGATGTATGCCGTCCTTGTAGCGTACAAACAACCTCAACAGATTGTACGAGACTGGAGTCCGTCTCTACTAAGAAGGATGTCAAATATACTTAGAATCGTTTCGCGTTGACTCCTCGAATACACATAAGATGGAAATGGCCCAGTGACGCACAATCAAATGGGTTCTTAAATTGACGACGGTTAAGACTTACAAAAGCGAAGAGACGAAATAGATAATCATCTACTTCACAGTTGAGAACAAGTCATTCTACTGAGACATCACACGAGGCCAAAAATAAATTTAAATCTAAAGCTTTCCTAAAAAAACACAGTGGTCTCCAACATCGAACAGCAGGGCACCTACCTTTGTTACCCATGTATCAACAGTCAAATGAAAGTAAATGGCCAGACTCTACTACTCTGGAAGAGAAGCTGTACAACAGGAAGGACTGCTTTCTTCATTGATGTAATCGAGATGACAATGTAGACTGTGATTTTGCAATGAAGCTAAAACAAAATAGTAATAAAGAAATATACACAGAATACCTTCTGTGATTTTTATGTCATAGTGATTTATCCGTCGGTCGGTAGACTTTCCCTTGTTAACACTCTTCAGGTCACAATTTTCATTTGACTTTCATCAAACTTACTCAGAAGGATGCTGGCAACCTGTAGAAGATTTCTTATGTTTTGGGGTCACTGGGTCAATGTCACAGTGACCTACAATAGCGTTTCCTTGAAAACATTCTACAGGTTACAATTTTCATTCCTTCCCATACGAAAAATTACGCCCTGACTATAGGCGGAATCCGCCTTAGCTGTAAGGCAGATTCCGTCTTAAATTGAATATAGTTGTTTAGTGCTTCTTAGGCGGAAACTAGGCGGAATACGCTTCGAAATATTTAAATGAGCTTAAGCGGATTCCGCCTAGATAGGTGGAATCCGCCTACACTAGGTGGAAAAAATTACACCTTATATTATAATTAGGCGGGAATAAAATCCGCCTAGGATTTTTGGGTGGAAAAAAATCTGTTTACTGAAGCAGAAAAAAAATGACTTGTTACTTTATTAAATTCATCAAAGTTGCTCAGAAGGTTGCCTGCAACATGAAGATGATCTCTATTGGTTTTGTGGTGAGTGAGTCAAAGTTCAATGTAACAGTGACCTCCGTTACCTTTTCTTTGATAACGCTGTAATTATAAGCTACAGTTTTCATTCCACTTTCATCAAAGATGCTGAGCAGGTTGCCTGCAACCAATGTAGATGATTCCTATTGTTTTGGGCGTCAGAGGAACAACGGACCCAAACTTTGACAATAATTCCCGCTCAATATCTAGAGATCTCTATCCCCCACAGTCTTCAAATTTCATAGGATGATGGCTTACTAATAGATGATCCCTACTGTTTTTAGGGTCAGTGGATTAATGGTCAAGGTCAAAGTGACCGTAAGCTTTTCATTGACAACACTGTATGTCATAATTTTCATTTGATTTCCATGAAATTTGATCAGGTTGCATGCAGCCTGTAAATGGTCCTTATTGTTTTTTGGGTCAATGGGTCAAAGGTCACAGTGAACCCAAACGTTGAAAATAATTTCCACTCAATATTTTGAGATCTAATTATCCTTAACATTCCTTAAACTTCACAGGATGATTGGTCTTGCTGAGTTGATGATCCCTACTGTTTCTGGGGTCAGTGGGTGAAGGTCACAGTGACTTCCGATTTTCACAAAACTTACTCACAACAGTCCCGTCAGTAGCACTGTAACTGGCACTTCTTCAGAAGGCTTCATATGATCATCAGGCAATTTACAGCACTCTTGCAAAAAGCCTTCTAGGAAAGGCTATGGCTATGGATCTGTGTCTTTTTTAACATATAAGAATTAAAAAGTTGAACAAAAGGAAGACTGGGAAATCTTTGCTTCATCATTTCAATCCCTTACACTTTCCAAATGCACTGGTCGTGTTTTGTTTTCATATTAATTAGTATCAAGTATAATTTAAAAACTCGGTTTTTTAGCAATTAAAATGTGTATCTCTGTAGCTGTAGAGTGTTTCTGAACAATAAGGCAGTATGTGGATGCACAATTCAATTCATTAAATAAGGTCTAGATGTTTTTCAGAAGTTACAACAGTTACTGTCTGCAGCCATTTTAGGATTTTAACAATACTTAGTAGGTTGTGAGCCAATTCTGCTATGCGTATCACTACTAAGTATGCTTAATTTTGTGTTTTCCAGGATCAATTCAGTGGTCTATTAGTCAACACACTTGACTTGTAATCCAGGGATCCCAAGATCCCCTGCTCCTCCACTAACATAACTAATGGTCTTTCAGATGAGACCTAAAACCGAGGAAACGATGTATCGTTGCCATACATCGGACATGTTAAAGAACCAGGGGTGTCTCTGGAACGCGACACATTCTGCATCTTGCACTGCTTGCAAAACCTAAAATAACTTTCTAGGGGCGTTAGTCATACAGATTATTTGGTACCAATGATAAAACTCTAAAATACACACACACATACGTCTGTTTTCCAGGTATAAGGTGGGGTCAATTGGGGGGATGTAACTTCTACTTGGGGACTTTGGAGAATGTCTGGCTGTATTCAGGTCAGTATGGTGATACATTTTAACAAGGCCTCCATGGAAAGAACCCATAGATGGGATGGACTAAGGTGTTTGGTTGAAGATGCAGAGGTAACAGTGTATTTAAAGTTTACCTTTATATATACTGCGGCCTGTACAGGTAGTTGGAGAGCGAAAAGGGAAGGAAGGAATGATGCTAACAAGCTGTAATCTTAATACAAGGCGTTAGATTTACTTTTTATTCAGTATGTTCATATATCCATTTTTACAGTCTATCAAACAGGAAATATAAGTGATGAAATATACTAAATTTATATAGGAGTCAGGAGTCTTCATTGATACATTTTGTATAAAGAATGTCCATCACTAGAAAATGAACTGATCTTTAACTAAAGCTTCAACAATACATGGTAATCAAAAATAGATATTATATAACGTTTGATCAATTCATGCATTAACAAGTAGAACACTTCAGTCAGTCACACAGGAGTGCCTGACAACATCACCATGGAAAGAAATCCATCTAATAACTCGAATGAAATAAACACACTACACTGCTGATTATAACAGATGTAGTGACTATAGCAACTGCTGTAATATTCCTAGTAAACAACCAGATTGCTCCATCTAGTATATTGAAATGCAAACATTTCCCTGCCAAAAGCAGTGTGTCACTAAAGACAACTATAACTATTTGAACTCAAAAGTTGATTTAACCATAAACCTTGAAGTCTGAACTGCGCTAAAATTTCATTTCTGATAGAAACATCTGTCATACACCTTTTAATATAACAAGAGCTGTCCATAAGACAGCACGCTCGACTATTGTGGGTGTTTGCTAATAAAACAAAACTTTTATCAGTATAATAGCAAAACAAAATTCTGCTAACTATTAAGTATAAACTAGGAAAGTTGAATCATAAAAAAGTCAAAATCTATAACTATAGATTTAATTTTTGGTAAATTAATTGTTTGATACAAAATTTACCCTGAACACTATTGCAAGGTTTGATATAACTACCATAAGTGGTTACTGTGATATGCGCATGATAGTACCTTACATGCAAAACTTTACCAAATTTTCAAAGTCAAACAAGGGCTATAATTTGCACTAAATTTTTTCAAGAGTTATCTGCCTTGACACCTCTAAAAACATAAAAAAATTTCAAGCCAAAATCAAAAAGGTTAAAAAAAAATGTGCATGAAAGAACCCACCAAACAAAAAAAAAAATTGTAGTGACAACCATGTTTCCTCAAAAACAGGACATGAACAAAGTTTCAAGTCAATATTATAAGCGGTTACTGAGATATGTGCATGATAGTACCTAGCAGGCAAAACTTTAACCAAATTTTCAAAGTCAAACAAGGGCCATAATTAGTACTAAATTTATCGGTTTGCCTTGTTTGTATGACACCCCTAGGAAAATAAAAAAATTTTATATAAATTTTTTTTTTTTTTTTTTTTTTTTTTTTTTTATTTTTTTTCCCCGCAATAATTTCAAAGGGCCTTATTTATTATTAATTTTTTACAAGAGTTATCTGACTTGACTGTGTAACACCCCTAGAGACATTAACGAAGTTTCAAGTCAATATCATAAGTGGTTACTGAAATATGTGCATGATAGTACCTAGCAGGCAAAACTTTAACCAAATATTCAAAGTCAAACAAGGGCCATAATTTGTACTAAATTTTTTGAAGAGTTATCTGCCTTGATTGTATGACACCCCTAAAGACATGAACAAAGTTTCAAGTCAATATTATAAGCGGTTACTGAGATATGTGCATGATAGTACCTAGCAGGCAAAACTTTAACCAAAGAAGCAACGCCGACGCCGACACACAAGTGACTGTAATAGCTCTCCATATTCTCCGAATAGTCGAGCTAAAAAGGAAGTTAATATAATAATTGGTACCTCACTAGTCTATAATTAATAAGTAAAACCCTAATGCAATTAAACAGACACAATAAATCCTAAGCACAGAAAATGTTATTAAAATACCCTGACACGTCAGTGTAGGAGACAGAAATTAGATACTAAAGGCACATATCACACTAGATATCACACTGTACTGATAGAGGTGGAGAGCACAGCATCATGACACAGATCCTCCATATTCAATAACACATATAATGCCAAAAGTCATACTTTCTCTAACAGTTTTATTCCTACAACCAACTTTTGATTACTTTCCGATTAAATGTGTAACCTGGCAGTGTCTCTATCACTTCACTAAGCATAGTAACATACAATCGGTGATCTAGAATTAACTAGACTGTTACAGTCACTATGACAATAGTATCAAGGATGGTCAAATAGAGATCGAACATCCAAAATTGTGATTTTTACCTTACTGCTACAAACTATGTCATAGTAATAGAAACCGTTCAGTTACTTGTAAATTTTGATCGCCCATTGTTCCTATGATCCTTATAACTTTGAAAAAACTTAATTCACTATGAAAAATCATATCAAAATGTTTAATAGTTAAAGAAATACCGGTATAGGACAAGTCAGGTTAATTTTGGATCACCACTTGTATACTGTACACCATCTCAGGCTGACCTGATGTTTGTATTAAAGCTAAGTTGGGCCAGGTAAAAGTTACAAACACAATTAGTGCATTAAAAAAACAACATAGAATTTGGACTTTCGATATTTTAACCTCTTTCATGAGTTTGCAGCCATTTTTACAATTCAATATCCCAAAAAGAACATAACTGAACAGAATACTATACTAGGTACAGACTAGTCACTTGTTATCGGCAGGTGGTATTAATCAATCTGCAATTCCTAGGTCACACAACAATGATGAAAATAACAAGGTAACTACATAAACTTCAATTTATTAAAATAACTTTGCAAATTAGTAGCCTTTCAAACATGCACTTGTATAGAAATTTAGTTTGTGTCTTCATCATAATTAGAATATTCTGTAACAACAAATACCTGATGAAAGGTTAGCATAGATTAATTTAAACAAAGATGTGCAGCATCGTAATCATGGCAACTACATATCCACTATATATAAAATTAGACAGTGATCTGACATTATAATGTTAGCACTATTAGCTGGATTGAAATGTCAAAAGCAGACAAATGGACTATGGCTTGTACACCAATCAACAGTATCTACTTTATGTGAACCAACTCATCAACAAGGCATTGAAAACATGTGATTAAAGGATCCCGTACTGCAAACAAAAATCTCACAATAAATATCTCATACATCACAAACATGCAAAAAATCATAATATATTTATATCTCTTAGTAACTTTGGCAGCCTTCCTGAAGTATCTTAAGGTAGATCATCTCTAAATAAAATACACAGCGTTACCTCTCTGTAAGTGTATGTAACCTTCTCCAGACTGACCAGAATTGTTAAAATTTGTTAAAAAATATTAAATTTTCCCCCAATAGAACCTTAATGAATAGCTAACTCATTTAAAAGCTCCAGACTAAGGCAACTCTTTGAATAAATATTATCCCTAATTTAATAATGTGAAGCACTGCAAAAATATCTATAGTTAATTATCACCATGTTATTTTGGATTTCTATGAACAGCTGTCACATGACTTTGTAGTGACTTACTCCTACAGAAAAATCAATAACATGCACTTCATTAAACAAACTTAGCACTCAATAGTACAATAACAATGGCAAATTTGTTCCCAACAAAACAATAACACAGCTCAACCACCAATATGATTAAAGAACACAATCTCCCCAAAGCCTTTTGGACGAGACGATTTTAATCAGACGGTCTCAACTGCAACACACAGTGCTATTCTATGATTACATCTAAACTTTCATATTTTTGCTATTATAGAAACATGCAGCGATTGTTTGCTGCCAAACAATGTAACAATGCATGTGTTGGCTATTCCATTATGATGTATTGCGTTTAAAACAAAATTCACTACCACTTTATTGTGATGTCAGTGATAAATCTACAGACTGATCAGTATTGAAAAGGTGCAACAAGAAAGAAAACTGACTAGATATTTGTGCTCCAGATGTTATTTTATATTTAAAAAGATTTGCCTATTTCGGTACGTTTTTACATGTCATCACTGTAGGAACTGATATATGTCGTAGGAAATGGGTTTATAGTGATTCAGCTGTATTATTGTACACAATGACATAGATTTTATTTTATACATAAACAATGCATTAAAATGATCATACCAAGATTTAGAAAATACATGTACTATATGCAAGCATTTTATCTTCATCTTGCAAGTCCCTATCTCCCCCATCCCTACACCCTATTCAAGCAATGGCACAGGGAAAGATATCCGTCACTTGTACTTTTTGTTTTTAAATTTATGTCTGCTATGATATCACTGTTAAAGTAAGTTATACACATAAAGACAAAAGTTCTTACTTGGACTATGTAATTCCAGCACTTTCCTTACAATTAGGCGAATGCACAGTGCTTGAAAATATATACTGATGTAAATGCGAGTGTGTATATTACAGTTTTTTGTAGCATTTATATCCAGTGAATAAACTGAGCTGTATAATATGCAAATACAGCAATGAAATATTATAATGTAATGTTACTGAAACATCTACAGTTTACAAGATAAATAAGACAGTCCATTTAGCCTTAAGTTGCTAACCTGATGGAAAATATTAAAATGGAACTTAAAGGATGTTGCAAGTTATCCCAATGTCAATCTGCCAGGTGACCAATCTGTACTTAAAACTCACTGTAAGCCTTGTGCTCGGGTGAGCTAAATTTGTACATGTACAATATATATCAGCAAAAGAATATTTTGATGCTATAAAATGACCTTGCCATTTCAATGGAAATGTAATAGTGTGCATAATTATGGCAAAGCTATGTTGATACAAGTGCAATAATTAGGCTAGCAAATAATCTAAATGATGTTCAAGTTATGTAAATAAAACTTAAATTCATAGCAGTAAAAAATAGCAAAGAGCAACAAAGTAAGATTTCAATCTTAACAGTTTACATCTAAACTTAGTCTTCTATTTGATTCCAGTTTTCATTTCCTGAGAAAATCCAGAATTCTCTTATTATTTGTCCCTGCATGTAGGCAACAGTAACAGATGAGAAAATAGAGGAAACAAGAATATAACATTTATATGTATCAACAGTATTGTTGATCTTGTGAAAGCTGCAGCTATCTGCCTGAGCAGTCAGTTGTGTTATATCAATTTTTGATTTGATTTGATGAGAATTTTAGCAAGGTCCGTCCAAAAGAGCACTTATGTTAGCTTAATATCTGGATGAGACCCTGGCATGTCTCCCGTCATGCCTAAAAAACAAAATTTTGAAGCCAGAAATAGGAGAAATTTACCTGACTGCAATTTCCAGCTAGTATAGCCAAAGGCTGAATTTGATTGGTTACCAAGGAGTAGACCAATCACGGCGACCAATGAGATCCAAGTGTGATTGACCTAGTTTGTATGTCTGGATCGTGGTAGCCTAACAGTTTTTAGAAAATTTTGGTACTAGATGTTATATGTATTTGTTTTGTAAAGTAAAAATCCCCTGTAATAAAGTGTTGTCCTATTTTTATTTTGCTTAGCTTTTTGTGATGATAAAAATTTTAATTGTCCTGAATGAGAGAATAAAATGTTGTCCGAAAGATGGTTTTACTTATTTCAACAAGTTAAAAGTATGCATGAAAGTTTGACTTATGTTCCTACTATGAAATTCTGAAAATATAAAAATCCCTTAAAAGCCAAATAAGTCGGCAACCGCAGAGGCTACTTGTTAACTTTACTTCTTTAATTATAATGATGTACAATAGAAAATTATAAAGAGACTTGTACTGTGTGTTATATCAATAACAGTCAGTTATGTTATATCCTTAACAGTTTATTCTAGTATGGCAGCCACCTGCTTTCAATGACCACTCTGTATCTCTTGGATGGTTGCTTAAGACAGGCTGAACTACAATGTATACTAATGAAACTTCTAACGCACTGCCTGCTTTTTCCTTTTTTTAAATTATCAACCCTTCCAATATCTGCCAGCCCATTTTTAGTTATCAGTGCACAAAAGCTATCATGTTTTGCATTAATGAAGACACTGGGTAGATACTTCCGTTACATGAATTTCAAAATAATCAAATTATATGGCAGAGAATTTCAATTTAACATTAAAACCGCCATAGACTTAACATGGGATATTGCATTGATAATCTTCCTTGGGACACACACTTTTCCATATGAAATTTGTCCCACTTTTAAATTTTGAAATTCATGAAATGGAAGTATCTACCTACTGGCTTCATAAATGCAAAACATGATATTCTTTTGGTCTACTGAAGGTAAAAGTAAGCTGGAAGATATTGGAGCTTCATGCACGGATCATCCCTGCCAAGTTTCATCAACATTGGCCAAGTGTTTTCAGAAGAGTTGTCGTTTGAAGCAAAATATTGACGGTTGGAAGGAGGTATGGTGGACAGCGGGTGATGGCAAAAGCTCATCCTTGCACAAAGTGTCAGGTGAGCTAAAAAGTGAGAGAAAACAAGTTGGAAGGTGAATTGAGCTCTATGACACTTGTACCAGTGTTTACCCCTTGATGCAATGTAACAGAGCAGGATTTATTTCTGAAATCAAATAGCTACATTTATTTTGCAGACTTTATACCCATTAACAACTTGCACAAAACATTTCCTCTATACAATATAACTTCTCTGCCATAGAACCAGAACTACAAAAATCTACCTTAAAACTTCAAACAAAACCCATGTTGAAACTTCAGTTTTACAGTCTATCCTCAAGGCATAGACAATGAAAACATACCAGTCTAAATTGTTATAAAGAGTCTATAGAATACTAGCTAAAGAAAAAGCTGATAGAAAACTGCAGACATCTTACAGTGCTTTCTATTGAAGATATCTGATCTACAATAGTCATCTGCAGATATTGTCTGGAATAGACAACTTTCAGTGACAAACTTTTGTTGTTCTCCTCATGCTATCAAATGGTGAAGACAGTCACGCGTCCAGTGCCCTACTCTTTGTATATTTTTTTAGAAAACTTTTAACATCCAAAATCAGTTGTATTAAACTGAATTGTCACATGGTCTGTCACAAATGTTGACATTCTTCAAAGTTCAAATAAATGTCACTAATTTAAAAACAAAATATCCACAGATGAATATAACGGATTTAATATCTAAAGCTAAAAAGCTCCAATGCACATTGTATACATTAATAAATGATTAAAAAATATGCCAGAAATAATAAACAAAGATAATTTTTATCATAATCTGAAGTCCTAACTTTCACAATGAGAGTGTATTTCAAAATTATGTTGGTATGAATGTGCAATATAAATACTGCTGCCGAATTCTCTCCCCTGGATGTGTTCATGAAACGCATCCCTCAAAGCATTTCTTCACAGCATCTCTGTAAGATATAACAAGATTACTGTTACACATATGAGTAATAAGTCATCAAAACAAAATCTTTATTTTCTTTGATTTCATAACACATAAAAAAAAAAATGCATCCATCCATGTTTCTATGGTATAAGTGTATGACTCGGTCAAGGGAAGAACAGAAATTATGGCATTGTACAGAGACCAACCAATACGTAGCACAGTACAATGTAAACAGATCACAAGGATGTAAAAAGAAATTTACAACTGAGAGGTTTAACTCATCGATAACCTTCATCTAAAAATTGCTTCATAACAGTAGGGACAACATGTCAGAAACAGAAAAGGAACTGTATATAACCATGATAAAGACAGTAAGATTGAAAATTACATGAATGACAAAGAATGTAAGTTACAGTCTTATAAAGAAAACATCTTTGCATGTGAAATGGCATAGATCTAAATGCACTATGTTACTAACAAACAGGTCATCTGGCACTAGATTTTGTACATTTGTATCACACAACAGACGCATACCTGACAGAACATCAGGCACCAGATTACTAAAACTTATGTTTCATATAAATTGAATGAATATAAAACAACAAGATCTTTAATACAATAAAATTTATGCAGCATGTTTAATAACACAAGATCAAATGGACATATGACATAGAACTTTTACCTTGCAAATGGTATGTATGACAGGGAGTACCAGGTCAAGGCAAGGAACTGTATTATACAGCACATCAGAGTCAGGATAGCATTCTTCAGCTGTAACAATAAAAATTTAATATATAATTATACATATAGAAATACATCTGTAACTGGTAAAAGCCAGAGTTGACTGTTGCAAAGACTAAAATGTACCGAAATTTCAAAATAACACTCGTTAGTCTTCACTGTTGTGTTCAATAATTAAGTTCTCAATTAATTACTCTTATACACTACATGTATGTGACATGTGACACAAAACAAGAGACAGAGACTACAGACTTTGGAAAAGCGTTAATTAAAACAACCCTAACATCAATATTTAGTCACTGAAAAGTTTTGTTTAATAATAGAAACTATTGTCTATGTAAAATTCATTCATCGTTTCAAACCATTTAACTAAAGTGCAACCTCTCAGAAGTGAACACACTTACAAACACAGAAATGTTCTTGTTGTAGAGAGGTGTTGTTTTGAAGAGGTTGAATCCCTATGAAACTGTCACAACAGGAAAGAAAATGTTTGTCTTTTTAATGAGGTTGTTGCTCGAAGCGGGTGTTGTTAGGGGAGGCTGCACTGTATTTTTCATTGCAACTTAACTCCAAACAATTCTCTTTCTATTGAGTCAGTAATTATTTCAGGTTTGAATTCAACACATAATGTCCTTTTAAAAAACTTCGATTATATTTCAGGATGTTATTACAAATATAATTATGAAAAACCACTTCACTTCATGACACTTGAGTTACAAGTTAAATTCTATCTTACAACATCCTATCATTTAACATTACAAAATACAAAACAAAATGAAACTTACCGCAATTGCACACACTAATGTTAAAATAAACATGACCTAAAAAACAAAAGAGTATAAAATTGTAAAACAGTAAAAAAAACAAAATGTTAAAGTAAAAAACTTCTAATTAAAATGACTTGCTTAAACTTGTACAATTGTACATTTGCCATTTTTAAAGCAAACAGCCTAATATGGATGAATGACAAAGGTCATTCTGTTTGGAGGTTTACAAATGGTATTTTTTAAAAGTTCTTTTTGAATTAATTCCATTTTTCATGCACTCATCTACTTTGGCTGTACACAGCGCAGACACCCGACTACAAATGTTCTGTTTACAGAGATATTCAAACAAAATTGATTAGCTACACATTTTACTTTATTATCCTCCAATCATTAAGAGTACAAGCAGTGTAGAGAGACTGCACCTAAGTCTGTGCTGGTCTGACATACTTTTTAAATATCTGTCTCTAGCAGACTGGAAACATTAACAAACTTATTATAATAAAACAAAATAAATCAATACATACAACAACAAGAATAGTAGCAAAGATTCTAGTCTGTGCAAACATCTTTTTCAACTGATTACATGGACCCATTAGAAAACATGTGCTGAAATGCATATAAATGTGCAAATACAAGTCACTGAAAATCTCTACTTTAAAATATGAAACAAATATTACTTTAACATGTTTAATAGGCTATCCTGTATGTACATGTATTACCACAACTTGTTTCATGTCCTATGAATATCATCCAAGACTGAAAGTCAGGTGTGATATTAATTTGCAAAAATTTGTAGGAATAACAACAAACAACAAGAGCTGTCTCATGACAGCACGCTCGACTATTTGAAAGCTTGTCGGTAAAATGTTTTTTTTTGGCTAAGAACAGGTGTATTGTGTAATTGTCTATAAGAATTAAGGTCAAAGATATGAAACTTGTTCAAAGACCTTTGTAAATGTACATTACGTGCAAAGCCTTAACCTGGATTCTGTAAGCCAACTGGGTGGAGGAGGGGGGGATAATTCAAAGAAATAAATTACCTTGTATATTTGATCATAAATAACTTTGTAACATTTCAAAATTGATATGTATCAAATTAAAAAAGCATGAACGCTGCATGCTGCATAATTATTCTATGACATTTCAAAAGTAAGCCATTTCGACTATTTCCATTTAATAGTCTGGTAAAAACTGTGACAAAATTGTAAGTTAAAAAGGGGCATAAATATGTCAAAAATCAAGATCATTGGTGAAGATGTTGATAGTTAACATACATTTTAAGGTTCAAGTCAATACATTTGATAGTATTCAAGTTATTTGACTTTATAAAAATCTTTAACAAAAAATTCTAAGTTAAAAAGGGGCATAAATCTAACAAAAATCAAAATAGAGTTATGGGGATTGTTTCCTCAGGTGAAGATGTTGATGGTGGACAAATAATTTGAGTTGCAAGTCAATACCTTTGATAGTATTCAAAATATAGACTTTTATAATATGAAATCTTTTACCAAAAATTTTAAGTTAAAAAGGGGCATAAATCTGTCAAAAATCAAAACAGAGTTATGGGGATTGTTTCCTCAGGTGTAAATGTTGATGGTAGACACATACTTTGAGTTTCAAGTCAATACCTTTGATAGTATTCAAGATATTTGAATATATAAAAAACTTTAACCAAAAGTTCTAAGTTAAAAAGGGGCATAAATCTGTCAAAAATCAAAACAAGAGTTATTGGGATCGTTTTCTCAGGTGAAGATGTTGATGGTAAACATATAGTTTGAGTTTCAAGTCAATACCTTTGATAGTATTCAAGATATTTGACTTTATAAAAAAACTTCAACCAACGCAGATGCCGACGCCGGGGCAAGTGCCATAGCCTCCTTATTCTTTGAATAGTCGAGCTAAAAATGTTTATGAAATTATAAGAATATCTAATATTTAAATATTTATATGATAACAATTAATAAGCAATTCATCTACAAGGAATGTGTTGTCTCCCTTAGATGTGGTTGTCCCCTGTATCTTCATGATGGCAAGGGCAACACTTGCTCTTATTCATCATTATACATGTACACAAATGTACTTCATAATCATAGTCCATAAGTTTCCTAAATAAAAGAATGTAATATTATCCAAATCGCATTTTAAAATTCAGTTGACTATCTCTGATTTTGCTGAAACATTTCTGAAGGCTTAAATTTCTAAAACATGAACCATTTCCCATCAAAATCCAGTTTATCTACTGAGTAAATCTGCACTTTCCAGCCTAAAGCCCTGCATACATGTACATTTATATACCTCAGCAGACCACTCTTACAACTAGACTTCCAGTTTAACCAACATGCATGAAATTACAGTAAACTATGCTTGTAATGATATTCAAGGTACTGTAACATCTCATTGTGAAAGAGAGCATCATTACAAGGAGTTAACTCTAATGCAAAGCAGGTCCTGTAGAACATACAGCCGCATATACATTACAGATGCATCATTAATTGTATAGAACATTTTAGACATTTTCATTATACTTAAACTATTATGTCAACCTTGCACCTTAAAACAACTCAACCAGAGTCTTGCAAACATGACCTTTACATGTATGACTCTTTCTTGTCTGTTTAGTGTTATCCCCTTTTATACTATCATCCTGATTTTCTAAATCAAGTGAATTTTGTTAGACTATCAAGTCCATTATCAACTTTAGATAACATTGTACATATAATCTATGCCTTTAAGTTCTCTTTAAATTGAAGATTCTGTGAGTATGCAAGAATACAGTATAATCTACAATACATGCACAAAAAAAGGAAAAATATTCACTCAAATTTATTCATCTACTCAACCTGCTAACACATCTTCCTATGTGAAATATTTGTTACCATTTAAAGGTCTGTGTGATAATTTTATTGATCACTGGTTAACAGTAGAGTAATGGTCATCATCACCTGTTCACACCATCTCATTAATTGTTGTCATTAAAAAGGATAGCATTATACACTAGACCTAACTGCATCCTTAAATCCAGATTACTGTAAGTGTACTTATATTAGCGCAGCTAAATTTTAGCGCAAACACCATGAATTGAGTGGTTTCAACTTATTAGCGCGTACTTGAATTAGCGCAACATTAGCAGCGCTAAAATAAGCAATCAGCGGTTTTAAGCCACCAATTTAAAATAGGACATAAAATCTAAATTTGTTCACTCACATTCATCTGTATAATTATGGTGATAATTGTTTGTTTTGTCAGCAGTGAAAGCCTTTGCTATGATGACATTGTAATTAGCGTGACCAGACAAACTGGCGATCTTCTACGAATGTGTTATATCCTTTGAATGGCCATAACGTAATAAACCGAACACGCGGGTTAAGACAGGTTTGGCCTTCCATAGAAGTGACAGTTACCGTATTGAACACGTTCTGTCTGTATGAATTTAAAGGCTATGCCGACAGCTCCTGAATGTTGAAAACTCGGACGTCTGAGGCAAAAGCAAAGGACCAACGTTCGCGTACAGGCCCGTGTTGGATAGTGTTTTGAGCGCGTGCAAATATTTTTTCATAGACATAAAGCAGACATGTTGTACTCAAACCTAGGTATATTGACATCTTATGAGAACGCTTAAAATCGACCTCTCGTTAGCAAAAAAAAAAAAAAGTCCATGCGCAGGTTAGCAGACAGGGTGACCCCTGCGCGTGACCTCTGTAGGTGGGCCAATGGAAATTTTACTTTCATGTTACAGCTCAATCTATTTGCTGACGTATAGAACACGCGCAGTAAACCGAAAGTAGCATTACGTGATGTACAGTGTTTACTAAAACACATGCATGCCTGTCGATTGTGTGACAAAATATGACGGCTGTGCAAAGGATATACAAGAAAATTCTGTTTTTATGCCAAAGTCTCATGTTTGTTCCCATTTTCAACCACTGACACACACTAAATGCAAATTCAGGTGAAATTAACCGAAAACACGGGTCTTTCGGAATTTTATATATACGCTGTTTTAATAATAATTGTAAAGATGAAGAAATGCATATTAATTTACACAAACAATTGACTTTGGCATTAAAGTTTGATACATATTTGATATTTCTATTCAAACCTTTCTGCAAAATATTAGTGAATGAATGCAATAATTGTCACAGTCACAATAAAATGTATTTATCTATGTTCTGTTGAATAGTAATTATGGTATTTTCAATACGATGAATGTTATTTTACTTCCACTTTAGTCAAATATTAGCGCTGGACATGAAATAGCGCACACCCGATCCCACTAATAGCACGAAAATTAGTACTCCGCTAATATTAATACACTTACAGTATCACAACAGGCATTATTTTGTACATGTACACAACAGGCAGAGTATTATACTAAGCGGACATGAGAATTTTGGGATACAGAAATGTATCAAGTGAAATACAGTCTAACCTGCATTAGCGGTCACCTGTATATAACGTGACCCTGTCTGTAACGGTCAGTCTAAGGTGCGACGGCAGGAAAATACTCTGTATGTAACCTGTTTATAGCGTGACCCTGTTTAACACGGTCAGCGGCTACTTATTTTAGTCCGGAACTGATCATATAACGGTCAGTGAAGGGTTTTTGTACGAGAACTTTAAAAAAACAGCGTAGAAGTATTACGGCAATTAGCTGAAAGCTTTAAACAGCTGATTGAACCCGATTAAATGTGGATTATGATTATTGAAAATGTGTGAATAATACATAAATTTCAAAGGATTAGATCAATTAGGTGAAAAAACATTTTCTTTGCAAATTGGTCACACAGAACTCTATTATTACTTATAACAATAGATCAAATCACTGACAGTTTACGGATTGCAGCTTCAACAAATCAGAAGAAAATATCTGACTCCTTTACGAAAGTTAACTAATGATATACATGTATATTGTTTTACATTAAAAACATTAATAAGCGTATCATATAAATTGATATGCCGTATGTGTAATGTGATAAACTACCGTTACGCTAACTAGATGTTGTCTTATTTTAACAAATTTTAATCAAATCCTTGTCAACCTGTCTATAGTGGTCACCTGTCTATAGTGGTCACTTTCGCCAAGTCCCCTTGCTGACCACTATAGGCAGGTTAGACTGTATACACTTTGTCTTTATATTGTTGCAAGTGCAGTTTACAGAACTACCATATATCTTACAGTATTTTCTGTTTCTTTATAAAAACATGAATTAAGCAGAATTTATGACACATGTATATTATGGGGAGAAGTGTTGCCATAATGCTTTGAAAGCTCATGGTTCATGTGTGTATTACAGTTACATTGTACCTTGCCAGTGACAAAATGTTCCCAACTGTGTAGAAACAAGCAAACAGAATCAAACCATTTTTTGGCAGCCACAACAAGCAAGAACCCTGAAATGTAATATTAAATAGTAAATTTCCTGTACACATCACATTTAAATTCATCATAATTATAAATACTGTCAATATAAAAACATGAAACACATAAATTGTCTGAGTGAGTAAATGTGCAGTACATACATTTTACACTGGATTCTGCATTCACAAATGAAATAAATTCCCATACACATAATTCAAAACTAGAATCTTACACCCCTTCCATAAATCCATCTCAGTGGGGTAAGAAACCCCAAAGTGACCTGTAATTATAACTTGCACAACTATACTTCCTTCTGATGTCTCACACCATGTTGGAGGAAAATATAGTACGGGTTTTTGAGATGAAGAGCAGAAATGATTTTCTATCTGTGATTTTGACCTTTGACCATATTATGATTTGAACAAACTTTGTAGAGATCACTAGATAATGCTACACACCAAATATCTAGACTTAGCTCTGGGACTTGTAGTTTAAGACAAGAAGATTATTGAAGATTACACTATATAACTCTATGTAAAACAAGATGGGGTCAACACTATATAACTCTATATAAAACAAGGTGGGGTCAATTTTAGAGGTCCACTAGACAATGCTACATACTAAATATCTAAGCTCTAGGCCTTGTGATTTCAGAGAAGAAGATTTTTAAGTTTATTCCTAAATAAGCCTATGACGAGTCACACACAACACAGGGTTGATCACAAAAGCTCACTCAGGTGAGCTAAAAAGTAACATGGTTTTAAAATAGGTATAATACATTTTCTGTAAGTAGGGAATGCATATACAAAAGAGCTCTTACTCTATAGTTTGTCAAGAGAATGATACATACCAAAATTGACAGAGACACACCAAGTACAAAGCAGATTATAAATCCTTTGATTCTTGTCTCCCAACTTAATTTTGTAGCATCAGAGATCTGAAACAAATACATAAGAAGTCTGACTTTAGTTTTGTAATGTACACTCTCCACAATGTGCACTGATGATACATCATTTTGTAAACTGTGCTTTTGAAAAAAGTAAAGTTTCTGATACCCTTGAGTTGATAACAGTACTGCTTTCCAATACTCAAAAGTTTCAAAACTAAAGGGTTCGAATAACCAAAAACAAGGGGTTGAACTTGTACCGGTTCTAAATATTTTTAAGTCAGGTTAAAAAAAGTAAGTGCTTCTTTTTGTCCCACTACATGCTTTAAAAAACGGAAGTAACTGTGACCTTGACCTTTGACCCACTGACCCCAAAAACATTAGGGATCATCTACATGTTGCAGGGAACTTCTGAGCAAGTTTGGTGAAAGTTGAATGAAAACTGTGACCTGTAGAGCGTTATCAAGGAAAATCTAACAGAGGCCACTGTGACCTTGACCTTTGACCTCAAAAACATTCGGGATCATCTACATATTGCAGGGAACCTTCTGAGCAAGTTTGTTGAAAGTTGAATGCAAATTGTGACCTGTAGAGTGTTATCAAGGAAAAGTTTACGGACAGACAGCCTGAGACAGCCAAACCACCATGGCAAAAGCTCCGTTGGACTTTGTCCAGTAGTCTGGAGCTAAAATTTGTACAACTCCCTGGAAAATTTGTATTCTTGTGGAAAATGATGTTTAATCTTTGTACTATTTGAATGAAAATAACTTGAATGAGTTATCATGACTGAAATATAACTTAAAGAAGTTATAAATAATAAAGTGAGGAATGAGTGAAAGACAAATTTATACATTTTTTTAACTTGCAGAATTTACAATCAAAAGTAACATGAAATGAGTTACACCCCTGACTTATGTTGATAATCAATGTTGACCACTTAACCACCATGCTACGCTTAGCCAATCCTCATAGGATTTTCTAGAGATAATTCAATACAACATTTATTTAAAGTCGGTATGTCTTAACATACATTATAGACATACCAACCTAAATAAAATGTTGCATTATATCCTAAAATCGGAGAGTCCAGCCACTGCAGTAATCGAAATACAAGTGAAATACGTAAAAAGAAAATTTTAAAAAGTCCATCTCGACTATTAATGAGAATAAAATTTAATGTCTTAGATCAGTGCCTCGAAAGCCTATGTACAGTACAGGCCTGGAGGGTTATGCAAAAAACGCGATGTGTGGAGTGAGTAGAAAAAACGTGACTCCGCGTAAAAACGAAAATGACTCCATTCGATGGAGTCACTTCGCGGCCGTTTGGAGTGAAAATTTCAATCGCGGGACTTCGTGTTTCTCCCGAGTATTTTGGAGTGACTTCGCGTGAAAATATTTATTAATTAAAATATTGGTAAAACACACCTGTAAAAGCAACCTGTTAATTTAGATCCATTGAATCACAAAGATCGAATTACACATCGCCGCTGACGTTTTTCGTTGAGGATCGCCGATACTGTTTGCAGGGTTATACTTGGTTTTTTTGTTGTTTCAAAAAGCTTTTTAGTTATTTTTTGTCAGAACCTAAAATATTTATCACCTTTATGTTGATTTATAATATTTATTTCCTTTAAAAATCCGCTGTAATTGCTCCCTTAGCATTGTCACTCGCGATTGGTGTGAAATATATGGCCTGCCGTACTAATTTGGTCAATTTTGAAATTGTTTGCAAATCCTAGCTGTGTGACACCTCTGAGTTGTGAATGCAAAAAATATTTATCAATTAACGTTTCCAATAATTATTGTTCTGTATTTAAATCAAAATGTTCTGTTTTAAAGAAAATCGCAGCGTTCCAGCGTGTCCGGTTTTTTTTGTCATTTATTGTTTCATCAATTGTCAAAGCCAACGTTTTTCCAGTAACGATTTTCTACTATTTATTTTAATGAATAACCTTTGCCGAAATATTTATTTTTCCTCCAATCTCTTTTATTCATAAAGACAAAGCCGCAGGTGTCACAAGATCAAAGAACAAACGCCGACGCACATTGTACACGTGAGTTTTGTTTGACCTTAGTGAAGCTTGTGGCATCAAACAGACTGAGATATTTGACAGTTTGAGACATGAAAAAGTAATTCTAGACAATAGTCTGAAAATTTTGGTTTATAGAAATAATAGTTGGGAATAGTTGATGTTATACGTAAGTTTTTTTTTGGTGATAAAATATATTGAACACGCTATATAAATGTGCAATGGTCGGCAAATATTTTTTAATGTAATATGCATACAACTCAAAAACATTTTACATGTAGACACATTTCTACCGCATATAATAAACTTGATTTTTATGTCCCCTAAACCCGTTCATTTACCTGTAAAACCACGCGAAGTGGCGCAATTTTACTCCCGCGAAGTGACGCGATATTTCTCCAGACGCGAAGTCACTTCAGGCACTCCAAGCACACGCGAAGTCACGTTATTTTTTCCCGAGTTACTCACGCGAAGTGTGGCGTGAAAAACGCCACACTTCGCGTTTTTTGCATAATCCTCCAGGCCTGTACTGTAGTAGTTAGAGCATGCGTTTCTTGTGCAGGTTCGATCCCTGGCCGCGTCATACCAAAGATGAGAAAAAAATGGTACTTTCAGCTAGGGATGTAATCAATTCAAACGATATCGATATATCAACGATAAAACACTTTTGATTCGATATCGATTGCCGTTTTGAAAAATCGTATATCACAAAAATGTTATACCGTGCAATGATCTACAGTTTGACGTTCGAAAAGTCCATCAAAACTCAACCGGAATATAAACAATCACTCTATCCAGAGTTCCGTGTTTTTCTAACCAATGAAAATTTAATGAAATGTGGTCTCATAGGCAAAAGTATTTCAGCACTGGCTGCAAGGGTTGATATATATTATAGACCAGAACCATACATTACACGCAAGGTGTTTTTTCCAAATGTCACCCAGTCACCGCGACAGAAATTCATTCTAGGTGACCAGTCACGGTGACATGGCCACCCTAAAAAAGTTTCGGTCACCCAAACGGCCACCGCGACCATTTACGATGCGCTGAGATATTCGGTCGTGGTGATTCACGGTGGCCGGTCGCGGTGAATCGCGGTGACCAACTCGGCTGAAATAAAATATTTTACAATTATTTTATTATATTTATTGATGTACAAAATGTAGAATACATCAAATTTTGTAAATACTTTTTATTTTTCATCTACAGTCTCTATTTTTAGCACATTGTTGTCGCGGTATTTCTGTTCCGAATTGCCGCTCGAGTATTACTGCATAAACAATCATCATTTTTAGATACATGTATATTTGTTTCAAAATTTTTTCTTTCCTTCCTGAACTTATATTTATCACGTTTATGTAGATTTAAAATAATAATTCACGTAAACAATGTGCCGTAATTGGTCAATCTTTTTAATCCCAACTTGCCTTTTGTCAATCGTGGGTGTGAAAAATATCGCCTGTAATAAAGGATGACATATTTAACTCAAAAAATTGTTTGCAAACCCAAGCTATTTGACACAATTACTTCTGAAAGATAACTGTCAATATTGAGTGAATACGCATATTTGTCTGCGGAGATTTTGAGTATCTCTTGTCTTACGAAAGTCGACAGACAATGCATCGAAAGTGCATAAATATTTAAATTATTGTAATAATTATATTGTCCTATGTTCGAATTTTTCAAATGCAAAAAATGATCTAGATTTATATAAAAAAGTTCCGAATGTTGTGTACCTGAAACGCAATTACCGTCTGCTATATTTGGTGTACCGCAAGGTTCAGTTGTGAGACCTCTCTTTGTTGCGAATTATGCTTTCTTTTATATTTAATTTTATTATTTTGTACGGATCACACAAACAACCAGAATATTACGGAAATGCACATTATTAATAAAGAAATCTTGAATATCAAAACGAGTTGCTTGTTCGCAGCAGGAACGTAGAATCTGTATATTCTACGTTCCTGTTCGCAGCGTACTTTTTGTTTTGTCATTTACGATTGCCTCTAATTTTTCAGTAACTGCCAACGTCCATGCTTTCCCAGTTAATTTTTTTTCATTTTGCCAAATAAAGTTATTTTTTACTGCAAAGTGTTTTCTATATCAAACGTAAAGCAGCAGGTGTCATGAGATCAAAGAATGCCGCCGCGATGGCCGGTTTCTTTGATCTTAGTGAGCACGTGGTATTAAAAAGAAAAAGTTTGAGACATTGACAATAGACTGATATTTTGGATTATTAGATCATAAGTTTGGAATAGTTAAAGTAAGTTTGTTTTTTCAGATTTATTGTGTTGCCGGGGTTGTTTTACTTGATCCTAAAGTATGTTAGTTTGTTGATAGCGGCATTGTAATTAAAACGATTTGGGCGTCGGAAAGCTTTGAAAAACATCAAATTATAAATTATTTTTCTATTTTTTATTGACAATTTAAAGTTAATCAGTAAAAAAAAAAAACATAACAAATATTCAGTCTCGACCCGAATGTGGACACCGCGAAACACTGTGACCAGTCACCGCGACCAGACACGCTAATTCGCGGTGACGGGTGACTCAGGGGGGCATTTGGGTGACCAAATTTGCGTGGTCACGATGATTGGACATCGTGGTGATGGGTGACAATTGGAAAAAACACCTTGCGTGTACTGTATGTTTCGTACAAATAAAGTCAAGAGATTTGGTAGAATATGTAGTCAGTGACTTTTTTACGCCCGTGTATCGATATATCGCTGTATCGTCGATATTTCTAAATCGATATATCGATACAAAAATTTTAATCAATGACATCCCTACTTTCAGCTCCATTGTTTTGCGCTCAACTATAAAAAGGGTAGTGTCAGGAAGATAAAGAGAAGCTTCCTGCTTCTGGGAAAAGGTACTTGTTACTGGATACCCTGTTTGTAGCACAACAGCTTTGTAGGTACTGTTGCTTGTTGATTATGCGACGTTAAATAAGGCGTCTTTATCTTTATCTTTAAGATTTATCTTTTTAATTTTCAATGGAAATCGGCCATACTATGCTGTGTCCGAAAATACAAACACTTTTGAAAACGGAACTATGATATACCTGTGTCACAATGCCTTGCTCTTCATCATCATCCCCACTGAGGGCTTTTTTTAGTTTATCCATTCTGTCTCTTTCTTTAAAGAAATAATGTCACTCTAAAGGATAAATTCCAAAAATACAAATGAGCAAAGAACTCCTGCCCAACCGGATGTTGTCAACTTTTTACTGTTTTTATTTTGGGCCGTGATAATAACTCGGGTGTAATACTACCAAATGTGTTATTTTTCTTGTTTGACAGTAATTGCAGTGCCATTTTTGGGACCAGGGGCATTTATCAACCATGAAAGTTAGTAACAGTTGCCCTTACGCATTTTCTCTATATATTTTCATTGAAAATAGTTCAGTTGAAATATGGTTATGTTCTACAAAATATACTACAATCTGGTAGCAATCTCCCTACCCAGTTATCTAGAAGTCAGACATACGCACTCCGCTTAGCCAATGCAAACTCGGACTTCTTTAATTAATTTTCCCCCATACCACAGTTCTGTGGAATAGGTTACCCTCGCATATTGCAACCTGTCTGATCTTGAATCTGTCAAACAGACAGTGGCCCAGCCCAATTATTAATCATGTCCAACAGTTGTTTATAAACCTTTTATTCGTTTACTCTTTTTACCCCACAGGTTTAATAATGTTGATTCTTTTAACTGGAAGAACTATCTTGCAGTTATCTTATTTCTACTTTTATTAACACCCGGCGTGCTCCCTGACCACAATACTGGTTTAGAAGTGTGAGGAGGCTGTGTGATAGATGGATGGATGGTTGGATGGATGGATATAGGAAATATTCTATATATAGTTTAAACACCCTGTTACATGTAGCTTGAAAATATTCTATCTGTTTTCAGCAAAACCCCCCTCTCCCTCTCTCTCTCTCTCTCTCTCTCTCTCTCTCTCTCTCTCTCTCTCTCTCTCTCTCTCTCTCTCCCCCCCCCCCCCCTCTCTCTCTCTCTCTCTCTCTCTCCCTCTCTCTCTCTCTCCCTCTCTCTCTCTCTCTCCCTCTCTCTCTCTCTCTCTCTCTCTCTCTCTCTCTCTCTCTCTCTCTCTCTCTCTCTCTCTCTCTCTCTCTCTCTCTCTCTCTCTCTCTCTCTCTCTCTCTCTCTCTCTCACTCTCTCTGTGCTGTCCTCTGAAAGAAACAATACATTTTAAACTCATTAATAACAAACCAACCAAATTCTAATCATATTATTTGCGTCTGTTTACATTATGAACTATCCCAGCAAACAAATGACGTTGTATAGACGTTGGTTAGACGTTGGACCCCGACGTTGGATCAACGTCGGATTTTGGTTGGATTTGAAAGTTTTTTAGACGTCGGATTATGACGTCGATACAAAGTCGTGGTCTGACCATTTCCCGACGTAAATCCAACCATTTTCCAACATGAACCCAACCGTATTACGACCTGAATCCAACCATTTTCCAACCTAAACCGAACTGTATCACGACCTGAATCCAACCATTTTCCAACTTAATACCAACTGTATAACGACCTGAATCCAACCATTTCCAACTTAAATCCAACTTTATCATGACCTGAATCAAACTATTCCTAGTTCAAATTTAACAACTTCCAAAATCAAAGTAACAAGTTTGTCAGCCATCCAATATCCTTGCACCACAGCCCAAAAATAGACGAGTCGTTTGTTTATTAATCTCGGATTGAAATGAACAACGAAAGTGTCAGTTCAGTACTAAATATATTTTATGTTCGTTTCATATAACTATGAACGTAGTATATTCATACAACAAAGGGAAATCGAAAGTTTGATGCCATTAACATGTAAGAATTATTATTAATTCTTCATATTTAATGAAAAAGGCAAAACTCGTACCCGTTTCGCTTCTCTGCAGTATTCTCATAACTTTCATAAACCCGTTATTCGTGTCACTTCTATATGAGCAAATATTTTTTTTTATATATTTCATGAGCATTTTGAAAACAAAGAGGCTATCGTTTTGGGTAACTCACACATTCAAAGGCACATATTCCTGGTTAATGGTTTGATGCTAGAATATTAACTATTTATAAAGCTACTGATGTTTCGTCTACCTGTACGAGATTACAAGAGACTCAGAGAACCTTAACCTGCAATAACCCTGGGTTTGTCTTCAAGCTCCATCCCCTGTTTTATGTGTGTTATACAGAGCCTAAAACTGCACTTTTCAATAAATGATGTGTCTTGTACATACGTTTTTTGGTTCTCAAGGTTTGCTTTTTATATATTTATACACGAGTATTTTTGTGTTTTACATACCATGCCTTTTGTTTCCATTGCGTGTGTTAGAGATTCACCTAGCAGGGATTACTTTTATTTACACTGTCCTGTGACTTTGGAACATGGTGGGGGTAAGAGTGAGGTTGGGTGCGCACCATAAACCGGTTTAAGCTCCCCAGTGGTGTTTTTGCCACTGACCGTTCCAAGGCGGTGCCCCACTGTGTTCCTTTAATTGTTCGTTTTGTCCTCGTGCTTTGTATGCTAGTGTGTGTTGGTAGTGTACGTGTGTGTGTGTACATAATTGTGTGTATGTGTGTGTGTGTGTGTGTGTGTGTGTGTTGGTGGTGTGCACTTCTGGGTGCTGTGGGGCTCGTTTTGGGGAGGCTGCGTTTTTGGTACGTGGCTTTCCCTGTTTGATATTATTTTTGTTTGTTTGTTTGTTTGTTTGTATTCTGCCTGGTTCTTTTTCTCATTTATGTATCCTGTCAGTTTGGGTTGGAATGTTTATAAAAATAATAAAATCTGTGGATCAAAAGTGTCCTTAATTGTGAAAAAAGTGATGAACTTTAGTTGAATTATTAATTTCATAGAATTGTTTTGGTATAACAGGTCAATCTGGTACAAGATTGAAGTATATTTTGTATAACATAACACGTTTGAAGACTAGACCCTGTTCTCAAGAGTGCTCCAGCCAAAGGGTTACACTACTACTACATCAAAATTAAATTGAATTAAATGCACACACATATATTTAATGAGGCCTTCTATAAAACATCAACATCGCATTTCATATGAAGCGTCTCCAGGTCCGGGTCCGGATCTCGAGACTAAAAGTCTCTAGGTCTGGACCTGGACCTGGACCTCGAGACTAAAAGTCGCCAGGTCCGGACCCGGACCCTGAGACTATCTACAATATATATATATATATATATATATATATATATATATATATATATATATATATAGCTTGTCTCCAGGTCCGGGAACTTTTCATCGTTTATTTCTGTATGCATGTACCTCGTTCAAATTCAATAAAACATAAGGTTCTTATTGTTTATTATGAAAATATATAGTATCATTATTATTTTGGTCTTGTTATCTTTTGTTTGTTTTTATAATTTGTTGAATTTTAAGCTTTACGCTGCTTATATATACATTGTTCCTTTGGTCTTCGCCGCTGTCTGGTCACATGTGATTTTTCAATAAAATATTGTTTAAACCAATGGATGAATGAATAGAACAAACGAACGAACGAACTTACGAAAGAACGAACGATTAAATGAGTTTTCCAATGAATAAATGATTGAATGAGTGAATTCATGAATTATTCAACAGCTGAATGAAGGAATGAGGTTGGTGGTTGAATGAATGAATAAAGATTGAATGAATCAATCAACCAAATAAATATTTTGAAGAATGAGTAAGTGAATTAATTAAAGTTACAAAAAACTGTTGAATGATTGATTGACTGATAGATTGATTTGTTGAGTTATTGAATAATTGTTCGAATAATTGAATGAATGAATACATGACTGAATGGGCGAATTAATGAATGATTCAATCATTAAATAACTAAATGAATGAATACTTTCAATATTCCTCAGGGAATAATAATTATAACTGTTTTTCTATTTACAACAACTCTTTAATTCAAATTTTCGGCAATATTGCCTTTTTCAAGAAATTTGTCTGCACTATTTTAAATTCACATGTTGATCATATTCATGACAAGCTTAGAAATGAAAAAAACAACAAAACGTCAGGAAATGACGTCACGTCCTAATGACGTCATATACATTAAGCGTCTAAATGACGTTTCCCGTACTTTCAGGTAAGAGTCCAATCACATGAAGAATACACTTAAGAACTAGAATTCAATTGAAATTAAACCGAACCATATTTTAGTTGATACATAGTCCTGTCTTGAATGCACTTATAAATCATATTATTACACATTTGTTTAAAAACAAAAATAATATCAAACAGGGAATGCCACGTACCAAAAACGCAGCCATAAATTGTCCTATTATCTAACTTAAATTGTAGATCCTCTCTGCAGCATTTCCCAGGTTTTCTTAGTATTTAATCTTCTGCAGTTGATAATTATGGTCTCAATTTTTGCATGAAAAATAAAAATATAGAATTTTTTAGATAAATAGATATACCATGTATTTATATAATAACACAAGTGAAATTGTAAAAGAATTGTAGAAATGACAATTTCAAACCTGCTGTCACCGTAACAAGATTGGAGTACTTCCATAACATGGTGAATTATTGTCTTTTAATTTCATGGTAAGGAGAATATATTGTAAAACTAGGTCTTACCCATATGTAAAGATTGATAATTATGGACATAATAATCTTTTAGTATTTCCCTTTAAAATATATAAGAAAAAACTTTTTAGCTTAATATTTTAATCTTCATTTCTACAATTTGTTGATCACCAAATATTATTGCATAAGTTAAATCTGTACCATTTCTCTGAAAGAACAATTAAACTTTTCGAGTCATATCTAAGTAACAGGAAACAAAAAGTTAAGGTAAACAATTCTTATTGATCACATTGACCTATATTCAGACGATTCGACTATGTATAAATCAGACTGCAACATACATAATATCGAAGCTAATCTCCAAGAAAATTTAAATGAAATTACTAGGTGGTGCAAACTAAACAATATGTCTTTACACCCAGGTAAATCAAAGTGTATGCTTATCTCAACAAAATACAAAATAATGAATGCCCAAGAATTGCATTTGTCGATAGAAAATATTTCTCTTGAAAATGTTAAAGTGCACAAAGTTCTTGGTGTTTTAATTGACAATACTTTGTCATGGAAAAATCAAATATCCAAGGTATGCAGTAAACTAAATTCTAAAATAGCACTGTTAAAACGAATACTTTTTTACTTGTCTGATGATATGAAGAAGATGTATTATAATGCATACATATTGCCATGTTTTGACTACTGTTGTACAGTTTGGGGCAAGGGGATAAGTTCAAAATCAGATGTTAACAAAATTCTAAAGATTCAAAAAAGGGCTGCGAGGATTATCTTAAATAAGCCGGTTTTAACGTGTTCCTTGGATATGTTTCGTGAATTAAACTGGCTTACATTTGAACACAGATGTGCATATCATATGGGTTTGCTTATTTTTAAATGTAAAAAGCAGCTCTTACCGATTTATATGTCAGAATTAATAACATTTTCAAGTAATAGTACTTACAGACTCCGTTCTTCAGAACGAAATGAACTCATTCAATTGAAACCACGTACAAATTATTTAAAAGATACATTTAGCTACAGCAGCAATGAAGTGTGGAAAAAGATACCCACTGAAATAAGAAACTGTACAACAGTCATATCTTTTAAACGGAACTATAAGAAATTCCTATTACAACTTCAAAATCAAAATTAAACTGATATTACTGTAATTTTGCGGCCCGATATATAATGAATGCTGATGTTTAAAAACTTTTTACTATTGTGTTTAACTGTTTAACTGATTAGGAATTTTTCCACTGTATAAAAGCATCCATCATTAATTAAAAGATGAGTGTTTGTCGGGTTCATTTATGTCATTTATGTTTTGTTTCATAATGCCATTTTTATTTCAGGATTGTTTCTTTTTTCTTTTCTTTTTTGAAGGCCACATTGAAAATAAGTTAATGTTTCGCATGTCTTAATGTGTTAACCTTCAGTAAATAAAGATATTATTATTATTATTTTATTATTATTATTATTATTATTATTATTATTATTATTATTATTATTATTATTATTAATGAATAAAATGAATGACTGAATAGTGAATTAATGAATTATTCAAATGCTGAATGAATGAATGAATGAGGTTGGTGGTTGAAGGAATGAATAAAGATTGAATTTATTTAGTCAATCGTTTTTCAAAGTAAACTGTACTTTATGTTAATTCATTGTGTTTACTGTTTATCACAACATGAAATAAGAAACATAATTAGATATATGTATGAGATAGTCATATGCATGGTATCATCGATTGTTGAACACTTGATACTTTTAAGGTAGATAATCACATGTTGCTATAAAGTAGAAGAGAATAAAATATTGTACCAACCGCTTATGAGTTATAATATTTGCAGGCCTTCTGCAAAAGATAATTTACAAGTTTGACATTTATTACCTTGGTATTGGATCAATCAAACAAGATTTTTCAAGTTTTTCCTTTCCATTTCCACACGCTAAGCAGAGGATCATTTCATCCCCAAAAACGATGTCACTTGTAAATATCAGTTTATATCCCAATTAAATGTAAGGTTATAGTTTAGGTCCGTGTATATACGTCATAGCCCACAGGTAAAAAACATACCATAACAGATTGTGATCGTATCGATAAACATAATTCCGCTTTTCCTTTTCGCTTAATGTAATTGCCAGAAAATGACATTTTAAATGATTTAATAAGCTGAGTTTGTATGAAATAAATTTCCCGGACCTGGAGACAAGCTATATATGGATAGTCTCGGGGTCCGGGTCCGGACCTGGAGACTTTTAGTCTCGAGGTCCGGACCCGGACCTAGAGACTTTTAGTCTCGAGATCCGGACCCGGACCTGGAGACACTTCCTTTTTTTTTAAACAGCGATTGATGATCATTAAGCGTGTCACCACATTGTGTTCTCATATCAATATTTTTATTCTCAATGATGAATTTAGGAATTTAAATGTTTCGTTATGGAAAACACCTACGGTCTCTTTTGCGTTTTACATGCCTATGTAGATAAACCTGCAGAATGAGACGTGTGTATATTGGTCCGTAGTGAATAGCTTTCTAACACCATCAAACACGTCACTCACTGCAGGAACACATTATGAAAAGGACAGTCCTATATACTCTTCACGTGTAGTACATACCTACAATCTTCATTTACTGTAGGGTAGTGGTTTTTGCGTCTTCGGCATTTAGACGGAAAGTTACGAAAAGAGGCGAACTTCCTTAGCTACCAAACAAATATGGCGGACACGGGCCAAACTGTAAGTTAGCTTTCAATAATTAATGGAACTATCTGATTTTCTGAAGCAATCTTTTTATTTATATGCAATGGTTTTTTGGTAAAATGCTGTGTTAATGAAGTGTATTAGCAAAATGCCAAAGTAGCTTACAGAAACTGTTCGTTTCTATGCTTGAAATTCATTTGTTGTGTCTCAGTCAAACTCACAAGCATGACTGGTGCTGATCTACATTAATTTTAATTTTTTCGACGTCCAATATCAACTTTCTATTTAAAAAAACTTGTTCATATGCTATTTTTTAAACAGCAGTTGATGATCATTAATCATGGCACCGCATTGTGTTTTCATAATATCCATATTTTTTTTATTTTCAATAAATGAATTTAAGAATTTAAACTGCACATACACAACTCGATTGGTTCATTTAATAACTTCAAATAGTCTTAGGTACAATAAAAGGTAAATGTCCCATTGTAAACATTAGATGAGGTGGCCCATGAAGAAGCTCAACATTGTATTTTTGAGTACAACATGGATCAATTCCATAAGCTTCTGCAGCACTTGGCATTTACTACTGCAAATAATCCACATTCATTCCCATTCTGCTGAATCACTAGGGACGTCATTGATTAAAATTTTTGTGTCGATATATCGATTTAGAAATATCGACGATACAGCGATATATCGATACATGGGCGTTAAAAAGTCAATGACTATACATTTTCTACCAAATCTCTTTCTAGACTTAATTTGTCCTAAACATATGGTTCTGGTCTATAATATAGATCAATCCTTGCAATGCTGAAATATTTTTGCATATGAGACCACATTTCATTAAATTATAATTTATTAGAAAAACACCAAACTTTTGGTAAAGTGATTGTTTATATTACGGTTGAGTTTTGATGGAATTTTCAAACGTGAAACTGTGTATCTTTGCACAGTAAAACATTATTCAATATATGATTTTTCATAACTGCAATCAACATCGAATCGAAAGCGTTTTATCGTTGTTATATCTATATCGTTTGAATCGATTACATCCCTATGAATCACACAGTCCATAAATTGTGCTGAGATGTATTTCATTCTTCAAAAATAAAATCATATTTATCATAATACAGTCAAACCAGTCTTAATAAGCCAAGGGATGCCTCAAAAGTGGCTACTCTAAAAGAGCTGGCTGCTTCATACAGCTGTATTTTATGTAAAAAGGCCAGTAAGAATACATACACATTGTACCAGTATTATTGACTTCAGCCAGGTGGCTGCTTTACTGAGATGACTACTTACACAGGTTCAACTGTATAATGGTTTCAAGAACTGAAGGGATTAGGACTAATTAAAACTTTCATAATTGTACTTTAACATTTATTTGTATTTCCAGGACCCAGTCAGTCAGATTGAGAGCACAGACCCAGGTCAGACTGTACCTAGTACAGAGACTTTAGATCCAACAGAACAAACACAGGAGGTGCAAAATATGGCAACCACAGCACCAGAAGAAGCCAAGCAGGCCCCAAGCATGGAAGCTGTCAGTGTTACAGATTTGTCACAACATTCAACAGATATTGAAGCCTTGTTGAAGAAAATTGATTATGACCCTTACAATGAAGATGAGGTGAGATATTTTTCATTTGATTTAGCTCTCCTTATACTGGTTTAAAGCTGTCAATGCCACTGCCTGCAAGTAGAATTTCTATATTGCATAAGTAATACCTGCAGACATGCAACAGTTATTTCCCAGATTGATGATTAATGTTACCCAATTCATTCATAGGTGAAAAATAATGAATGATATGTCTTTTCATCAGTTAAAATTTATAAGGTAGAATACGGGTGGCAGTTTATTTTTAGCTCGACTTTTCGAAGAAAAGGGAGCTATCCTACTGCCCTGGTGTCACACCTTGGTTAAGTTTTTCGTACCACCCCACTTTATTTCAAAAGTATTAGAGGTATGGCTTTGGAACTTACCATACTTGTTAACCATCATAACCTTCATGTGCAGACAAGAGTACATAACTCTGTCAAGATTTTTGACAGAATTATGGCCCTTTTTAGCTCGACTTTTCTATGAAAAGGGGAGCTATCCTACTCGCCCCGGCGTCGGCGTCGGCGTTGGCATCACACCTTGGTTAAGTTTTTCGTACCACCCCACTTTATTTCAGAAGTATTAGAGGTATGGCTTTGAAACTTACCATACTTGTTTACCATCATAACCTCCATCTACAGACAAGAGTACATAACTCTGTCAAGGTTTTTGACAGAATTATGGCCCTTTCTTTACTTAAAAAGTGTATTGAGCTTGGTTAAGTTTTTCGTACCACCTCACTTTATTTCAAAACCATTGGAGGTATTGCTTTGAAACTAACCATACTTGTTTACCATCACGACCTTCATCAACAGACAAGAGGACATAACTCTGTCAAGGTTTTTGACAGAATTATGCCCCTTTTTTACTTAGAAAATACATTGAATATGGGTAAAATCCACTTATTGCCTTAACCCTTTGAGATATTGCTTTGAAACTTTGAATGGTTGTTCACATCATTACCCCCATATGTATGCAAGAGAAGGTAACTCTGTCAGGGATTTGTTTTAAAAATTAAGGCCTTTTATCGACTTAGAATCTTGGTTAAGTTTTTCGTACCAGTCCACTTTTTGACTGAACTGTTTGAGATATTAATTTGAAAGTTGGAATACTTGTTTACCATCATGGTCCCAAAACATGGGCAGGAGATGGTAATTCTGTCAAGGATTTTATTTGAATTATGGCCCTTTTTGACTTAGAAACTCAGTTAAAATTTTCATTCTTGTCCACTTGTTGACTTAACCATTTGAGATATTACTTTGGAAGTTGGAGTTCTTATGTACCATCATGAGACCTATCTGTAAGCAAGAGAAGATAACTCTGTGAAAATGTTTCTTGATTTGTACTTAGAAATTCCTAGTTAAAGTCTTGTGTGCCCTTAACTGTCAAAGTTTTGTTTTATAGGCAAGCACTAAAAAAGTCGAGCGCGCTGTCCTACTGACAGCTCTTGTTTTACTTAGTGTATTGAGCCTGGTTAAGTTTTTCGTACCACCTCACTTTATTTCAAAACCATTGAAGGTATTGCTTTGAAACTAACCATACTTGTTAACCATCATGACCTACATCAACAGGCAAGAGTACATAACTCTGTCAAGGTCAAGGTTTTTGACAGAATTATGCCCCTTTTTTACTTAGAAAATACATTGAATATGGGTAAAATCCACTTATTGCCTTAACCCTTTGAGATATTGCTTTGAAACTTTGAATGCTTGTTTACATCATTACCCCCATCTGTAGGCAAGAGAAGGTAACTCTGTCAGGGATTTGTTTTAAAAATTAAGGCCCTTTATCAACTTAGAATCTTGGTTAAGTTTTTCGTACCAGTCCACTTTTTGACTAAACTGTTTGAGATATTAATTTGAAAGTTGGAATACTTGTAAACCATCATGATCCCAAAACATGGGTAGGAGAAGGTAATTCTGTCAAGGATTTTATTTGAATTATGGCCCTTTTTGACTTAGAAACTCAGTTAAAATTTTTATTCTTGTCCACTTGTTGACTTAACCATTTATTACCAGATATTACTTTGAAAGTTGGAGTACTTATGTACCATCATGAGACCTATCTGTAAGCAAGAGAAGATAACTCTGTGAAAATGTTTCTTGATTTGTACTTAGAAATTCCTAGTTAAAGTCTTGTGTGCCTTTAACTGTCAAAGTTTTGTTTTATAGGCAAGCACTAAAAAGTCTAGTGCGCTGTCCTACTGACAGCTCTTGTTGTAATTGTAATCAGTAGAAGCAGTTTAAATTGAATGAAGTAAGAAACAGTGTTTTCAATATAACTAAATGAAATCAAGTGTGATTAAAAAGTAAACTTTCATGTAGTATTGTAATATTTAACTGTAAAAGTTGTTCTTTATACAAAGAAGTGTGTTTGTACTTTTCAGACGGAACTACGGTTTTTGCACTCAAAACCAACCTGTTTCATAGTGATTGGTAAACCAGGATCAGGAAAAACAACTTTAGCCAAAAGGTTGGCAATGGAATGGAAATGTGAATTGATATCACGTACGTACAATACTTGAATTCAAGTGTCTGACTTGTTAAAGTTAATTTATTATTTGTGTCAATGTCTGAAATCTGCCATAAAGTGATTTGCAAGACAATTCTCAATGTCTGCAGAACTGTTGCCACTAGTCTAGGTTTCAAATTTGGAAAGTGTGTACTTATTCAAATAGAGTTGGACTGTCCATTTTTTCCACTTTATATGTCAAGTCTATCATTATGGAATTAACTGTTTTCTAAGTTATTTGCAACTGTATGTATGGTTTTAATGGTTCAATGGCAAATTTTAATGACATAAAATTGTTTGTCAGGAAAATAGCTTTAAGCTAATGTTGTTTAATGTTATGTCATATCTGATGTAAAACAAAATTTCTTGTATCTTGACATAACCAATCGGAAACAATGTTAAATCGGTAGTGCGTTAGAATTTAAAACTTTTGGTCTGAGTAATATTTAGAAACGTCATTTTGCACATAATTTAACTATATTTATATGTATTTGGCTGAAAGGACTACATAATGTAAATATGCACATAATGTTTGTCAGACTTAATACCAAAGCAACATCATTGCTTCAATGTGAATAAAGATAAAAAAAACTACTAGATTAGTTGGCAATAAATAGCTTGAAAATTTCATCATTTGATAACAAAATGCAATAACAGTTTACTTAGAAGTAAAAATGATTACCATTTTGATTATGGTTGTTGATTTCCTTTAATGTATATTTTCATAAAATGCTTTTGTTACCTTTCAGCTACGGATTTGCTACAACAAAATATTGATATGCAGACAGAGTTTGGAATGAAATGTTTAGAGATTCTTTTGAAGGGCGAGGCAGTTCCAGAAGAAATGATAGTAAAAATGGTGGAAGATAAAATCAACTCACCAGAAGTTGCACATCATGGTTTGTCACATTTATATTGCTGTTTTATTCATGAGCATTTTCTTAGGTTACTTAAATAGTAGAATGAGAATTATTTATGTTAAATATGACATACTGACAGTAAATAAACTTTGTATTTGTATTATATAGCATGTACTTATATCAGCAGAAACTTATAAAGTTACACATTTTCAGGGTATGTTTTGGATGATTTCCCAACTTTGTCAGAGGCCACCATGACAGCTAAAGATCAGCTGGAGTTGATTAGAAACTGGAAATTGAAGCCAGACTTCATTATTAATGTGAAGGTAAATTCAATTATTCTAGGACAAAATTATTGTTAACAAATGACAACAACAACTATAGTTTGTTCATACCTTCTATTGCTAATAAAACCAGCGTAACATGTTATTAGATATTTCAGGTTAATGAATAAAATGTTAAAGATCAAAATGGCGGATATGGTCATGACGGCATGGAAAAACTTCATCAGACTGGCACTAATGAAGTTTGATCTATCCACAGACTGGCACTATGGAAGATCTACGCAAAGGAGCATCAGGAGCGCGACCAGAACCCGAGATAACCCTACCCCTGTTGCACTTTTTATACCAGCTGACGCAAATATGTGTCTATAATACCTACAGAGTACTGCCTACGCCGCCCCCGGCGCATGTACTATTACACCGCACAGCCTTGACACACCACAACCCCCCCCCCACTCTCCAACCCCTCGATCATAGAACCGCAAGGTACCCCGCAGTACCTAAACAAACCACCAGTGCAACAATATTCAATACAGCTTCGCTGAAAACACCTATTGTAAATGGGAGCTATAAAAGAACGCCTAGTCATAGCTATCTGGCCAGTTCTTTAACGCTCATTTAACCCAAAAATAGATTTCGAACACTATAAATCGCAACCACCCACAGACCAGCACTATGGGACCCCCCCCCCCCCCCCCCCCCCCATAGACACGATCATAGGTATGCAATATAATTCATTCCCGCATGAACGAGCCCATAATTACTAACTGCCCCCCCCCCCCTTCATTCCTGATCGCACCTATGCGTAAGAATTTTCCGCCGTCAAACGATTTAAAACTAGTAAATTATCTTTTAATAAGTCATATTAGACATTAAAACAAATGCATGGCTCTGTTTCAAAATTTGAATAAATTGTCTGCAACACTGGTCATAAAAACACAATTGAATAAACCACAGTTTTTTCTCAGAATGTTTAACAATTCACGCACGCCTAAAGTTAATTCAATGGGATCTCCAAAAACGGGCATTGTAAGCACTGTCTCTCATTGCACCACATCCATTTAACGAATTGTTCATATAAGAACCAATCCCTTCGTTATAAGCAAGCATTTTGCAGTTCCGTTATTGATAGTGGGCTTGCCAGAGACTCCAGCAGGAAACGTGGTTGTGTTGCAGATGTACCAGAATGCCATTGAGATGTCAAATTGCACCACTCGGTTGAACTGAAACATAAAATCTAGGCGGCAGCATTTCAACTTCTATAGCGTTAAAATATAAACAATGCATACAATATATTTATATAACTCACTACTTAAGTTGAATTTATCAAAGAAATTAAGGGTGCGGTGGGCGGGCTTCAATTTTCAAGTAATGGAAAAGAGGGTGAGGACCACGCGGGCCTTTTATACGAGATTTAGTCATGTGACTTTGATGTTCGTACACATCCGAACTTCAGTCGGCTGTTTACGTCTGGTGGAAATAAATCGCTACCATACCAGACTTATTTATTGAGCCATAATAAATGAGATTAATATTTAAAATTAATCTTTATTATTTTTGATAAAGGAAGTGATAGAAATTAGGGCTATGCATGTTTCAGCCTTTCATGTAATTACAAAGTGCATTGATATACACCAGTATAGTAAGTAAAGCATGATTGTAGTAAAATGTGTATCAGTCTCACACTGAAATAAATCTGCTAGAAAAATTTGAAAACAGTTACTAGTATCTTTTGTTTAAATCTGTAACCCACTTACAGATGCGAAAATAGGGCAGTGGTCATTGAAATAGTTAACTGATGTTAAACATCTTCATCAGATTTTGGATTTGGCCGCGTCTTTTTGTTAATCAGCTGTCAACTTAGCATTTATGGCATTTATTTATACAAACCTACAGAGCAACTAGAAGGTATGCTGTTTATATCATATATGTTATCTATATTTCATCAGATACCAGACAAGGACTTGGAGAGGAGAAGAGTTGGCCAGAAAATTGACCCTGTAACTGGTGATATATATGTTGAGGACGTCTATAACCCAGATAGATCTGCTAAAGAGGTGAGTTAAGATCATAAGATGTTGGTCTAGATGTAAAGTCAAACTTTTTAAAATTCTCAATTTTTAACTTACCTGGCACAATGAACGAATTGGGACCGTTTACCATCCAGCTTCCTTAATATGCCTGTCCGTCTACCTTTTTCATTGATGACCTTGAATTTGATGTGTTTTGCCTCCATGGCATTCAAGGAAAATGTCACCTTTATATTATATATATATTCTTAAAAACTTAACAATCACTGTACTTTTACGTTGTTTTCTGCAGCACTATTGTTGACCTTGTATAATGGCCAATCATACCCAGATAAGCAGTATATAACCATCATGGCCTTTTGTTTTAGATTTATAACAATTATATTTATTCATTAAATTTACTCAATCGATTGGCAAGGTGGTAGCTTTTCTTTGCTAGAGGAAGACGTTTGCCTTAATACACACAAATTTACATCTGCATTAACTAATAAGTTCCCTTGCATGTGATTATTCTGTCTGTGAAAGAATAAGTAATTATAGTTGATTGTTCTGTAGAGGAAAAGGTTAAGGAAAGCCAGGTATTTGGTAAGTCTTGATGGATCTGTATAGTAGTGCTACAAGTGTCAGTTTATAATGTATTGTTGAAAGTATGGTGTCTGACTATCCTTCTGGTACTGCTCCAGCTTCTGTCTACTGGTATATATACTGGTAAACAGAATTGCTGATAAAATTATTAATTATTAAAGATTTCTATTAGAATATCAAGTTAATATGAAAGTTCCTTCCATCTTTGAATGAATGTTTTGCTCACTTGCACTAAACTATGTCACTCACAGTCTTGGAATGTTGCATGTTCTTAGTCATCTCAGATTTAATATTCACAAACCACTTTATACAAGACCTGTCAAAAATAAATACATTATTGTAATATTTAATATTTACATATGAGTAGCTGTGTTACCTGGAAAATAATGAAAATATATTGAATGAAGATGATATACTCAGGTATGGCAGGCTATATAAAGAATGTATATATATAAATTATACTCAGGTTATACACTACTAATTTTAGGAGAAAGATGGAGAGGGAGAAGAGGAGGAGGAGGAAGAAGAAGCAGAGGAAGAAGAAACTTCTAATGAAGTAACATTTCATTTGCATACATAGACCTTTGTGAATAAAGTATTATACATTTCTCTCCTTCCATGTGTAAAGGTTTAAGACTTAATTATGAATAGGGGAAAGGATGTGTAGATAGTCAGATACTTAATTTGATAGAGCATTTAACCTGTAAGCCAAGGGTCTGGATTTGTGTCCAGTGAGGCCTCTCATTTATCTCTGAAGCCTGTAATTTCTTAAATTGATAGTACTCATGGGATGAATTTCAGCATAGTGGGAAAGAATGTCAATGGTACTGACTTAATAATTAATAGGAGAGAGGATGTGTTACAGCCACCAGATAGCTCAGTCAGTAGAACGTCTGTCCTGTAAGCAAAGGGGCCTCAGGTTTGAGACCTGGTCAGGATGCACTTAATTCTCGCCCTTTAACACAATAAGATTTTTGACACTTCATTTTGGATGAACATATTTTAGGTTAGATAAATCAATATTATTGCTACAGTAAGATATTGACACAGAATGTCTTTGACTTTAGACCTTGAGCTGTGTTGATAATTGTTATAACAGTCTTTAAGTTTGCAATATCTGAATAAGCTATCAGTCGGATGCTGAAATGAATGATATTTCTGACAGGATGATGACATGATTCCCGAACTGCCGGCCGAGGTTCTTGAGAGGATTATTACCCGTCCCGAGGATCTCCCAGAGCAAGTCGAGAAAAATATACGCAAATACAAGGTCAATCTACTCAGGATGCTAGAGGTCAGTGTCTTCATATGTTGAATAGTGTTGGCTTCATCTCTATCCAGGGATGTATATCAAATTAAAAGATTTAATATACCTGGACATATACCTAAGCTTTACATTTTGTATGTACATGTATTAAGTTATGATGAGAACAGTCAGAAATACAGAACTATTAATTTTAACATTAGAAGCCAGAATTTCTGATCAGATTTTCCATAGAATCTACACAAGTTCATGCGTATATGTATTTTGATAAAAAAGTTCATTCTCTTTGTATTGTATTATGTATGATAGAGAAAGACATTTTGATCACTTTTAGAGTACTGCAGGATCAATTACATTTTTGTAACTGCAATAGTGTAAAAATACCTTCCAGGCAAACAGTACAAGTAGCAGTTTACACCTTGCAGTATTATGTCTTGTGCAGAAACTTTCAAGTTTTACAAGTTTTCTCCTGTTTTAATTGCTTTGTCATCAGTACATAAATTATTTGCCTTGATTCTCTTGATACAAGAGACTGATTTTAATGCAGCATTGTTCTACTTTAGGAGTACATGGCAGATCATGACCAACAGTATCTTATAGAAATGGATGGCAACCAGACATCGCCTACCCTATTTAAGGTATATACATATATATATTATTATAGTGCTTAAATTTTATACCTTAAAATGTATTGCATAGCTTGATAAATGATGTCATACAGGTCATCAGACATGTCAGTCTGATTTCATGTATAACACAAGAATCCATTTGTGCCTTACATTCAAGTAGTTTATTCTAAATCATTGATTTGTTTTTGGAGAAAGCATAAAGCTGTATTAATCACACTCAGCTGAGTCACCAGAGACAGTTTTACATTAAGAGATTTGGTAGCTACCATAGTGTGACTCTAACATGCTGTCTATTGAGTGGGATTTGTGTGGGTGTTTTAGAGAAATATAGACACCATTAGCATTATAAAACACTTACAGTGTATATTTTGTTAACCAGGTTTTCCAAGGAAAAACCTGGTTATAAGATTGGGGTATGTCAGCGGGCGGGCGGGTGGGCGAACATTTCTTCTGTCGCACCCTCCTACATTTCTCAATGGATTTCAACCAAACTTTCACAGAAGTATTGTCATGAAGTGCCCTGGCGCATATTGTCCGGGTTTTTGATTTGGTCTTTTTGACGATTATGGCCCTTTGTTTTTTTTTCACTGTAATTCTTCTGTGCGCAACTCCTCCTACTTTCTCACGGATTTCAACCAAACTTTCACAAAGTATTGTCATGAAGTGCCCTGGCGCATATTGTCCGGGTTTTGTGATCTGGTCATTTTTGACGAATTTGGCCCTTTGTTTTTTTCACATATGTAATTCTTCTGTCGCAACTCCTTCTACACTTCTCAAGGGATTTCAACCAAACTTTCACAGAATTATTGTCACCAAGGCCCTGGCCCATATTGTCGGGGTTTTGTGTTTGATCATTTTGACGAGTTATGGGCCTTTGTTTTTTTCCACATAATGTATATATATATAGAGAAATACTCTTCTGTGTGCAACTCCTACATTTCTCAAGGGTTTCAACCAAACTTTCACAGAACTATAATTGTGAACTAAAGAATTTTGAAATATATGTTCTGCCCCTGGTCGTCCGTCCGTTAGCAATTTTGTGTCTCCTTATTTAAGATATAAAAAGGGAGAATACTCTGTTATTATAAAAGGGAGAATACCTGTTATTACTGTCTATTTTTAGAATGATTACCGTCCTGTAACTTTGGAGTTTCTGTTACAGTAAGATGACAAAATTTCTCAGAGACCAGCGGTTCAAACCCCAAACAGAGCATTTATTTTTTTTTTTTTTTTTTTAATTTTTGCCTGATATGGCCCTTTCTTTTTTCCACATATGTTTATATGAAGAATACTGTCACGTGCCCACTTCCTCCTACTTTCTCAAGATTTTAACCAACCTCACACACTGTTGTCATCAAGGCCCACTCTTTGTCTGGGTTTTGTGTTTGGTCATTTGCCTGAATTATGGCCCTTTGCTTTTTTCACATGTAATATATGAGATGACCTTTGTTTCTTTTTCACATTATGTATATCTACTACTTTAAAAACACATTTCGCCGCCAGCAACTGGAAAAGAAAACCGACGACTTGTTATTTCTTTTACTTAGCAACTACAACAGCGTCTCAATTGTTTTGTGTTGAGACCTGCAGCAGTTCCCTTGCGTCTCAATGACCCTGAGGAGGAAGAGATTCCAGAAGAAATAGACACAGATGAGTTGATGAGAACCTTAGCCCCTAAACAAATGGTAGCACCGAGATTCCGATGGCGTCGCAGTAGGTGGTTGAGGAACTGTCCAGTTGCACTCCATGATGGAAATATCATAGCCGGAAAACCAGATCTTGCTGTCAGGTGAGTGGTGAACATCCAGTGTATCAAAGTTTTTGTTCTTTTTAATGAAAAGAGCCATTAATTCTTTTTACTTGGTCCATACATTAAGTCAGGATCATATTTATCAGTTATTTTTCAGTCTAGTAAAGCCTGCACATTCATTATAAAATGAATGGATAAAACTGTACATGAATTATATTGTCTGTATGTACTTCAGTTTCCTGGACAAGATGTACTGCCTGTCTAGTGGAGAAGCCATGGAAAAGTTCCTGAAGAACCCTCGCCCATATTTGTTACCTCCTCAACCGCGACCACCATGTAAAATATCAGTGTTGGGGGCTCCTTTTGCAGGGAAAACAACATTCTGCCATCTGCTGGCACAGAAGTATGGTGCCAAGGTAAACAAAGCAGTTTAGTTTTAGGATTATGAAATTTAATTATGCAATTATATACAGTCAGCACTAAAATTTTCATAAATCTCTGATTAGCAATTTATCAAAAACTTATACTTGAGCATTTAAATAAACTACGCAACAAAATGTCTATGCATTCAATCACTGGTTTTCACATTCCACTCTAAATCTTTCTACAGTCAGTTCAAGCACAATACATTGGTGGTAAATGTATGCTTACTTTGTATGCTTACTTTTATATGATAAAATTTACATTGTACAGCTACGATTAGAAAATTGTGACATATGTTTTATTGTTTGGTATCTTATAACATTAATAGAAAGGATAACCCAAAAGTAAATTCTAAAAGGTACGTATTTAAAATGTTTTTATTTTTGAAGGTGTTAGACATGGAGAAGCTCATTCAGCCAAGACTTGAATCAGAGAAGAAAAAGACAATAGAGAGTTTGAGGAAAGACACCACTGAGGCAGCCATTAGCCAGGTTCGAACTAAAATAAAGGAACAAATGGAGGCTGAGCAGGCTGCTAAAGAGGCTGCAGAAGGTGAATATTCTACCTTTAACAGTGTCTAGTGTTCTATATCTGTTCATATAGGATGTCTTTCCACCCTCAGGGAAGCTGGTAGCCAGTTAAGCTCTGTTTGATCTTAGTTAATTCTTATTGCTGCATAATAAGTTCTTATTGATTTTGATCGTATTTAGGCACCTAGGCTATGGATGGTATATGTGCTTCCTGAAGAAACCTGGGGGAAATAGCTAACATTGTGTTTTAAATGTTACATAATTCAGTTCTGTTTGATTTGAAATGGATGTTAGACAAAGTGAATAGATATCTGAAAAGCATTCATGCAATTGAGGTGAAACTTTAAACTTGTGAAGGCTGTGTTTTATGTTGGAATCATGTTCAGCTTCTGTTACTCTGTCACTGACCTCTAGGTTTATGTATCTAGTCAATGTAAGTACATGTACACTCAACCACTTTTCTAAGTATACACCTAAAATAAATCTTGTAGTTTATTCAATTTTCAAGATATTTTGATGAGTATTTCAAAGATTGATATTTAACATTCCATCAGAGTTATAAAGATAGGTACCAAACTCATTGGTTCGCAGCGCTGTAAACACAATATCTCGAATATTCAAAAGTCACCAAAAAGTTGTCATCAATCTGCGTGTAACACAGACGACCATTTATGATTCACTAAAAAAAATTTGGCAGACACGTGGTAATGTTTGATCATTCAAATCCTTTAAGAAGATGTTCTTGGGTAGATGTAAAGTGTAAAAAGGAAATTTGAGACTTTTGCCCGATTCTTATCCTCCACTTCGTTTCGATCGGATGAAGATTTAATGGAAAATGAGCACCCTAATATTTTTTCAACTCATTTGTGGCTTGGACGTCATCGTCTTCCAGAATTGGTATTTCATACTTCTCATGAATCTCTAATGGTCAGTTTGTGGTGTGAAAATGTCACTTTGGAGAAAATACAGCACTGTATTGAACCAATTGATCCAACTGACGAGGTTTGTTGGATAAATGCATGGGAAAGAAAATTCTCATAAGATAAGACAGATCAACTCCGTCAATAAATTTAGTGTTGAAATGATATTTTTATCAAAGCGAGATATTTGAAATTGGTACCAGAAACCGCTTTTTAACAAAAACTTTACTGTTCTAGATGATTTAGAAGAAATTTAGAATTACCATAATTTACAGTTTTGCGATTTTCACATTTAGGGGTGTGGTGATATAAACTCTCTGAGACAATGAAATCACCACTCATGCTCATCAACTTTATACCGAGTATTGAAAGAATGAGTCTGATAATTTGTTGACAAATTTTCATGACAATATCTTTCAAAATGATTTTAATATGACACATAATTGAGGTGTATACTTAGAAAAGTTGTTGAGTGTATATATTGTTATGTGTCTTGTAACATTTGTGATACTAACACTATTTAACATGCCTCTTTAAGTTCAACATATAATGACACAATAGAAATATTATAAAATTTGCATTTTCCCAACAGCTGCGGAACGTGAAAGGGTTGAGCGGGAGGCAGAGGAAAGAGAAGGTGACTACTTTTGTTTCACCCTATTTATGCACTCTTTAGTTCCCTTCACTAGAGCTTTATTTGGTTGTTTTTGTACAGAATAATGTTATTCATTTATGCCTGGATCTTTTCTAGATATGATTTGATACTTTGGTTTGTGTTCTGCATTTCTGTTTCAGCTCAAGGATGTAGATTGACATTATATATCTTTTGCATTTACTTTATTTTACAACTTGTTTAGAACTTACAAATGAGTTGATCATAGATTGAAAAACTTCTTGCTTTTGCAATGTAAGAGCATACTGTAACTTTTTGTAGCAAGTCACATTCTTAATATTGTTACAGTATAATACTATATGACGCTGTTCTTTAGGTTATAATGAAACAAAATATAACTGAGCAAGTTCAACTTCTCTTCCATTAGAATATTTACTTTTGAACATTTTGTCTCCTGTTTCTTTTCTTTTGCACAGTCTTTTGATTCCAAGTGTGGTCTGTACACTTCAGAACAGTGAACATTAAATAAATTGACTGGAGTTTAAGAAACTGTTTTTGTACCCTGTAGAGTTTCCCCCTAGCTGTGGATATTTGTTTTTATTTTTATCTACAAAATTACAAGTTGAAGTAAAAATTGTAAGTTGGGCAAAACTATTGCCAGATTCAATTTTTTATTCGTTTTGCCAAATCTGTTTCATTTGATGGCAATGGTGTGTTTCATGGGCAAACAGTAGTTTGCAGATCTATACACGCAGCATGTGCACAAGTTTGTCATTGACATTTTGTAGTGATTTACAATACAGACACTAGAGAAATAGTGCAACATACGCTCGCTTGATTATTTAGTTAAATTTCAAAGAGCTAAAAAGCTAAAACATCAAGTTTATGAGTGTGTTAGTTGCTTCAGATAGTTTCAGTTGAAACATACACCTTTGTAATTAAAGTTATATTATACCTTCAAGATGGTCATGTTAAGTCAAGAATGAAGCTGAAAACACAGTTGTTTCTTTGAAAACATGCAAGACATTAGTTATAGCTATTTTTCCTAATTGACAGTTGTAAAATTAATGAAAAATGTACCCGATTGAACAGGAGGATTTTCAATTTCAAAAAGGTTTATGATTTTAACAGATTTTCTCTACACCAAGGGATAATCTTCGTATATAGCCTCTTTGGCGGTGGCAATAACGATACACAAAAACTCAATGGGATAAAAGTGTTATACAGATTGATTGATTTATAAATCACTGATTAATGTCTTGCTTAAAATCATGATAGACATTTTGAAGGATTGTTTAACTTTAATGAACATATTGTGACATTGTATTAATGAATCAATTACTTGTGAATTATTTAGCTAATAGGACAGAGGAGGATGAAGAAGGTGAGGGTGAGGAAGGCAATGAGACATCTGAAAAAGATGCCGAAGCTGAGACAACCACTGAAACTGAGTCTAAACAAGAAGGTGAGGGAGATAACTCCCCCAGTATCCAGCTACAGTAGTCTACCCTTTGTTATGTTGTTTAGCTCTCCAAATGATATTGTAACATGTCATCTATCTAGATTTCAGAGTAACCAGTTCTGATTCTTCTATATTACCACTCATTTCTTCAGTATATTAATATGTTAACGCTTGTAGTTTGCAGATTTCTGCTACAGTTGCTGCCCTTGGTTTCTATCTGACTTTTGTTTAAATTTGTGCTAAGACTTTCTAAGATATCTACAAGGTCTTCATGTTTTATTTTGGGGTCATTCATTTTAATCAACAGGGACATACTTCTTGTGTGAGTGAGGAAATAGAATTGTACTTGAAGACCTGAAAAGTAAGGCCAAAAGATAAGAGCGTAAGGTTGTGAACATTTAATGGACTGTGATATTCTGAAACTTATTAATTTAACTCAGATTGGGTAATTTAACCATACAGCTAACTTCAGGATGAACACAAACTACCTGATATTTGTTGTAACAGCCAGTGCTATGATGGTAGTGTAATTAGGCAAGACACATTATTTCCAGAGTGCCTCTCTGATGAGGTTGATTCATTCTGGAATGAGTGCAATAAATCTGAGCGGCTATATACAGTACAATAATATTTTCGCATGCATTTAATTTAAAAAAAGTTATCAAGTTAATCATAGATAAAGTCTAAAGTAACAGGAATAGAATAGTAATACTAAAGTAGTACTTTTGAATATTTGTAGTTGATGGGCATAACTTACTTATAACATGTTTTTAAATGGGAATTATCATCTAGTACTGGTATATAGCATGTTAAATTCTCAGATGTCATAAATGGTTGATGCAGTCAAAGAAATTGCAGTTGAATATTTTCTGTTATGCAATTTGGTGCTGGACTTGTTTTCATAAAGCAGCTTAATTAAAAAAAACTGATGTTGACTTAAAAGGCTTTTCAAAATAAAGTCTATGCAAAGTTTTATATCTTAGTTAAGCAAACACTTTATAGGCATGTAATGATGCAGAAAAACAAGTATTTTTTAAGTAAAACTATTTAAGATTTCAGCTAAGTTGCTTTTCTAGGATGACAGTCACAGCTCTACATTGGATTACATTTACCTGTTGTAGTATTGTATACAAACTGTCAAACTATGCACTCTAACCTTCCCTTTATGTAGTTTTTTCATTCTCTATTTTCTTTTTATATTATATGCTATACATTGGTTTCTTAAATATGATATGGTATCTATTTAAAGATTTCAGCTAGATGATTAGTGGATGCTTGTTTATCAGCTATATTAATGTGAAAATGTACATCTTCATCATTATTTTTCCTGTCTTAAAGTTTCAGTTGTAATTAAAGGGTTTCATTCTTTTATTTTTATTTTATTTGTTTTTATTTATAAAGCAATTAAACAAGCTTTTGTTTGTTAAGTTTGCAAGATCATGTAATTGGTGGAAGGCAAAATGCTTATAGTAGAAGGTGATGCGAGATTTTTACTAAAGGGAACATAGGTTTAAAATCTAGATACATGTACATGTTTTGGTGAAAGTTTAGATGTCTTACATATAAAATGGTGGTTGATTTTAAAGTGTTTACTTTGCTACCTAACCCATATAGATTCACCTGCTACAAAATCAGACACTTCCAAAGTTGAGGAAGAGGGGGAATCCAAGAAGGAAGAGGGAGAAGAGGGGGCACCCTCAGACAAAGCTGGTGAGAGCTCACAGAGTGAAAGAGCCGATGACTCCATCACCTCCACCCAAGGTGGTTGGCTAACTTTAATTGTTGTTCATCACTAACAAAAAACCAATGCCTGAAAATGTTAATTGTGTTTAAATAAATATTAACATTAACTCAACCTGTGTAGACCTACTAACAGAGACCATTTTACATAAATGGTCACATTAACCAATGCAGTAAGGTTTATTTCACTCACAGAATTGAGTAGTTTAGATGCAGTTTGTTTGGTCAGTGGTGTTTGGCTTTATGTGTTGTCATAATCAAAAAAAAACATTAATGAGTTACTTGTACTAGAAATAGCTGGTCTATTGATAAAGTAGTTTTTAGCTCGACTATTCGGAGAATATGGAGAGCTATTACAGTCACTTGTGCGTCGGCGTCGGCGTTGCTTCTTTGGTTAAAGTTTTGCCTGCTAAGTACTATCATGCACATATCTCAGTAACCACTAACAATATTGACTTGAAACTTTGTTCATGTCTTGAGGGGTGTCATACAATCAAGTCAGATAACTCTTGTATAAATTTAGTACAAATTATGGCCCTTGTTTGACTTTGAAAATTTGGTTAAAGTTTTGCCTGCTAGGTACTATCATGCACATATTTCAGTAACTACTTATGATATTGACTTGAAACTTTGTTAATGTCTTAAGGGGTGTCACACAGTCAAGTCAGATAACTCTTGTATAAATTTAGTACAAATTATGGCCCTTGTTTGACTTTGAAAATTTGGTTAAAGTTTTGCATGCTAGGTACTAAATTTGGTTAAAGTTTTGCCTGCTAGGTACTATCATGCACATATCTCAGTAACCACTTGTGATATTGACTTGAAACTTTGTAAATGTCTTTAAGGGTGTCACACAGTCAAGTCAGATAACTCTTGTATAAATTTAGTGCAAATTATGGCCCTTGTTTGACTTTGAAAATTTGGTTAAAGTTTTGCCTGCTAGGTACTATCCATGCACATATCTCAGTAACCACATATGATATTGACTTGAACTTTGTTACTGTCTTAAGGGGTGTCACACAGTCAAGTCAGATAACTCTTGTTTAAATTTAGTACAAATTATGGCCATTGTTTGACTTTGAAAATTTTGTTAAAGTTTTGCATGCTAGGTACTATCATGTTCATATCTCAGTTACCACTTATGATATTGACTTGAAACTGTGTTAATGTCTTAAGGGGTGTCACACAGTCAAGACAGATAACTCTTGTTTAAATTTAGTGCAAATTATGGCCCTTGTTTGACTTTGAAAATTTGGTTAAAGTTTTGCATGCTAGGTACTATCATGCACATATCTCAGTAACCACTAATGATATTGACTTGAAACTTTGTTAATGTCTTAAGGGGTGTCACCAGTCAAGACAGATAACTCTTGTTTAAATTTAGTGCAAATTATGGCCCTTGTTTGACTTTGAAAATTTTGTTAAAGTTTTGCATGCTAGGTACTATCATGCACATATCTCAGTAACCACTTATGATATTGACTTGAAACTGTGTTAATGTCTTAAGGGGTGTCACACAGTCAAGACAGATAACTCTTGTTTAAATTTAGTGCAAATTATGGCCCTTGTTTGACTTTGAAAATTTGGTTAAAGTTTTGCTGCTAGGTACTATCATGCACATATCTCAGTAACCACTTATGGTAGTTATATCAAACCTTGCAATAGTGTTCAGGGTAAATTTTGTATCACACAATTAATTTACCAAACATTAAATATATAGTGATAGATTTTGACTTTTTTATGATTCAACTTTCCTAGTTTATACTTAATAGTTAGCAGAATTTTGTTTTGCTATTTTACTGATAAAAGTTTTGTTTTATTGCAAACACCCACAAATCGAGCTCTTCTAGACTCTGTTCACTTAAGTCTTAAAGTAAATATAAATGATTGAGTCTCCATTTCATCCCATGCTTGAGGTATTATAGTTGAATCAAGAAGTAACAAAAGAAATAGTTTGTTGGCAAATAAAAAAAAAATTTCTACAGTTTTGATGGTATGGCCATCATGTGATATACTGAAGTCCAAATAAAGATTGTGATGTCTTTAAATTTGAATGAATGTTGTTAAGTCTGGCTGAACATAACAGAGTTTTCATATGTGATGTAACAATATTTTGATAAATCTCTCTGAGCTTAAAAGGAATTTGTTAAAGTCAGTTTTCTTTATTCACCAAATGTTGTTGCTTTCTTCCAGCAACAAAATCTAGAAATAAGAAGGGTTAGTAGATGTAGTGTCTGGTTACAAGTTCTCTCACTTTTCTCTCATGTTGTTCATGCATGTTCATGTTATTCATTTTAATTCCTGTCTTTTATGATTGTGTTTATTTATTTGCATGATTGCATGGTATTGACTATGCTATGTTTGTTTGAAATCCATATAAAATTATTCTGTGAACTTTGATGCCCCTGTAGATATGAAGTTTGCTCATGTAAGATTTACTTAAAATTGGAGGGTCTTCCACTAACAGTTTTAACATTTCCTATTTACATTTGTATACTTATTTAAAAGAAGTATATCATAACTGTTGTACACAAGATTCATATTTGAGTGTTAGCGGATAGCGGAAAGAATGTCATTGCTTATGTTATGATGTGTAATGATCTGTTCAAACCAGTGTGTTTAAATTTACATTTTGTAAATTGATCGACCAGTACTACTCTGTAGTAAACATCTGTCAAACCAATAACTACATTACAACAACTTCTTTAATGGTAGGTACAGCAGAGGAATAGGCTCATACTAGGAGTTAAAATCAGTCCAGTTTTCTTTCAGCATGGTTCACTTAAGAATGTCAAAACATAAGCATGAATTTCATGTGTTTCTGTTCTTGTTGTGTTTACTAACATGTGCCATATATGTGGGTATTCAGTTGTACAGGTTTGAATGATATGCAATTTAAATCATGTACACAGGTCAAGAATCTACTGGAGATGCGTCAGTGAAGGAAGGCGGAGCAGGGTTGCCAGAGGTCGACGCCACACACCCAGATGTGATAGCTCTGGTTGAACAGGCAGTAAAAGATGCAGAGAAGAATGCCATCAATCTCACACCAGAGATTTACCTTGAGATCCTGGAGGAAGGAATTCAAGAGGCAGAGAAACTGATGAGAGAGACAAAGCCAGATGGACCTCTGTAAGTTTGTAACTATTTTTTGGTAGTCTTTTAGGGAATTTATCCTGGTCTCATGTATCAAAATTGACAGGAATAGCAAAATAGTCAAACAACTTGGAACAGACTACTAAAAGGTTTTCAGATTGATTTCAAATTCATCATTGAAATTACTTGACTGCATGGAGGGCACTTCCAGGAAGCATCCCAGTAAGCTATATTGTTAGAATATTGAACTGGCAATCTAGCAGATGTCTGATGTATTTAAAGTTGATAGAGAAATTCTTGTTGCACAATTTCACCTTTCACTGCTGTTTGAAGATGGGAAATTTTGTCAGTTGCTAATGGAGAAGTGGCACAAACCACAAACCCCAAAACACATTATCATTACAGAATGTAAAGTTATCAAATAAAAAAATGGGGGAAAGCCCAACAAAAAACATTGAAAGCTGAGAAGCATCCATAGCTGTGACCAAAGTCCCTGAACAAACAGAAACAGTCGTAATAAAGCTGAATACATTGTTTAGAAAGAAGGTTTTGTTTATAAGAAAATGAGGCTGAAGGCACCATCATCAGCAAGGGTTTTACTAGAGATTCATGTTAAAGCATTTTATGTTGTTCTTGTAGTCATGGTGGTTGGATTTTGGACAACTTCCCTAATACCCGTGACCAGTGGAACTTGTGTATAGAGAAGAACTTCATCCCAGATGATGTACTTGTACTGAAAGACAATGGGGATGGCTCCAAGTTCCTCATGAAGAGATGGTACACTATGCACAAAGAAGAGATTGATGAGAAAATCAGACAAAGACAGAAGGAGGAAGAGGAGAGAAAGATTAAAGCTGAGGAAGAGAGAAGGTAAGCTTTCTTATGATTGACTATAAAATTGAATTTTTTGTTCAAAACAATAGACTTTGCCTGACTGCTAGATTGGAAGGATACATCTTATCTTGTAATGTATGGTTTCAAAGTATGTATACAATTTTAACAATGAATATTTCCTTGAATGCTTGAAACAAGAGAGTTTAAAAAACCATCTGAATTTTTTACAGAGATGATCCACGGTAGGCATTATTGTGCTTGAGACAATGTTTGTTGTTTGAAACCTGTGTTAAGGTTCATTGAAGTGCTGTAACTGCTGTTATTTTATGTTTAGATATTTAAATGATAGCTTTTGTGAGAAGACCAAGTTGAGCAACAAACTGATATGTATTAAATGAATTAAGCAAGTGTTGTGCCCAGAGTTGTTCTAAATTTCATTTTTGTATTTGAGCTGTAATGTGTTTGACAATGTGAAGGGATTAGAATTTGTGCTTTTTTGAAGAAATGCTTTGGGGCTGTTAGAGCCTTATAACATGCATAGTTTGAACAAGTAATGTACATGTTATTTGTTTTATTTGAATGTGGATGAATGATTCTGCTGTAAACATTGTATATTTGTTCAATGCTACACACATTATTTGAAGAGTATTTGCTTCATTCTGGATTCCACATGCTTGACATCTGACAAAAAGAAATTCCTTGACCCTCCTTTGAAAATAGTGCATTTTGCATTCTGTAGGCATATACTTAAATAATATTATGCAGAATACATCATACTGAAAGTTTTATATATTTACCGCCATGGTTATATTAATGACATTTGACTGTCCTCATGAGACTTCAGATATTTACTTCTGAAACAGTTTACCTTAAATACACATACATTATCCATTATTAGATCCGGAACTAATGGGTTTATAAAGCGTCATAACTTCTCTGAATTTTTAAGCAGGGATAACTGATACAATTTGCTCTTCATATTTCATTCATTTATTATTTAAAAACAAGGATTTTAATCATTTTCATGAACGCTTGTTTATTAATTTCAATAAAAAAAATTCAAATGATTTAAAGGAATAGCAGCCTTTTCCAGCTGGCTTGCAGACTTTGCAAATATAGAGACGTTTTAAAATGAAAAACATCCAAAGCTTTTTATCATTAACCAGTGTAAAAATAGCAAATCTCAGAACCTACTGATTAAGAAACTTGCTTAAAAAGCATGATTTCTCTATTCAAGTCTTTAGATGATTTATTGTTAAATTTCTTTTGATTCATGTGTCTTTTCGTGGTTTGAGATTCTTTCATCATAAGACTGGTCTCAGTTTCAGTCAGTAATCTTCCTCTGTATTTCAAGTCACTTTTCCTGTCAAATTCCTGTTAAATGTAGTAATTAATTAATTAGTTATAGAAAATTGAATTGTACATGTATGCTTGTATAGACGCCAGGAAGAGCAGGAACGTTTGAGAGCTGAAGCTGAAGCTCAACGTAAAGCCGAGGAGGAAAGATTGAGGAAGGAGGAGGAGGGTGAAGGGGAGGGAGAAGAAGAGGATGAAGGTATGTTACATGCTGGGAAACTAGCTAAAATACACAGGGAGCACTTCAGTTGTTGTGTTTGGTGCTTCCTCTCTTAAGTTGTTGTGTTTGATGGTTTATGGGAAGTTGTGAAATGTGGTGTAGGCTGCCCCTTTTGTAAGAATGAAAATCATGTTGTAACACAGTCAGATATATAGAAATCACGTCTGTAACATTCATACTGTATTCATGTAAAATATTATCATTAACAACAATTGAAATCATCAAACAGTCCTGAATAAAAAGTTCATAAAATGTATTGGTCAAATGTTGTGGATGTTTTCACTTTCATTCTAAATGATTGTAGGACCAGTACTAAACTGCAATGTTTAGTTTAAATATCAGTCAAAACTTTCACTAGCAGCATTGATGATAGATCTCTATTAATGTACTACAAAACTTTTTTTAAAAATCCCATAAAGTTTTCTTCAAACGTTTTTAATATGATTTTGCAAAGAGTGCTATCAAGCTCTACTTTCCTTACTCAAAAGATGATGTGTTTACAGTTTATTGTTTTGACTTTTTTTGTTTATAATTTTTCAATGTTTTATGACATTTCACATATAAACTAGTATGCTTGTAAACAGAAATTATACACCAACATATCTTGCATATGTTGAATCAAAGACAACTGTCCCTCTGAAGGAAGTTTTTTGGATTTTACACCTAAAATTTTTTAATACACTCTACCCAAAAGGCTTTGCAGCTGCCGGTAATGGGATATTAAAAGTTCAGTCTCTTAACTCATTTTGGTAAATTCCTTAAGAAAAGAACTTCAAAATTTAGTAAAGAAAAAAAAACCAGCAAGGAACACCCAATTCATAGTTATTGTTTTCCCACTATCTTTTTGCTGACCAAGTAATGGTACTATCAAGCAAATCTCATGATGGCCAAAGAACCTGGTTGTCAGTGATAAGTAATGCATAATTATTTACAACAGATGGAACCAAGGAAACGGCGGGTGATGCTAGTCAAGATAAAGAGGAGCAAGATGGCGAGGAAGGTTGGCTGAATTTAGATATTACCCAGAATGCCTGCCAGTGTTATATATCCTCTAATATCCTCACAGATTTTGCAGCTGCCCTAATCAACTGTCCAATCATGAATTTCAAATGCATGATTTTGTGTTCAAGTTGTTTATTATTACCATGTTACAGTCAAAGCTTTTTCTATATGTATTTGCTTCATAATATAGAATAGCTTTATTTTATTCATAGTCCACAAATGAATAGTAATATAGAATTATGTATAACAATTATAACCATGCATGAAGCATGTTTGAAAATTTGTCATATATATTGCAATGCATGCTGTCCAAGTACTGGTTAGTGAAGGTCTTAGAATTATAGGAAGCTTTGACTGCATGATTTTGTGTATACATAACTATGCCTAACCAATGGTAAATAACTTTGTTTGCTTGTATTAAACACAACTTGATGTAGATTGATCTCAGCTTGTAATATTAGTACTGTTAACTTATCAGAATTGATATTTTTTCTGTGTCATGTATAAAAATACAGTTTTTAGCTCGACTTTTCTATGAAAAGGGGAGCTATCCTACTCGCCCCGGCGTCGGCGTTGGCGTCACACCTTGGTTAAGTTTTTCGGACCACCCCACTTTATTTCAGAAGTATTAGAGGTATGGCTTTGAAACTTACCATACTTGTTTACCATCATAACCTCCATCTACAGACAAGAGTACATAACTCTGTCAAGGTTTTTGACAGAATTATGGCCCCTTTTTTACTTAAAAAGTGTATTGAGCTTGGTTAAGTTTTTTGTACCACCTCACTTTATTTCAAAACCATTGGAGGTATTGCTTTGAAACTAACCATACTTGTTTACCATCACGACCTTCATCAACAGACAAGAGGACATAACTCTGTCAAGGTTTTTGACAGAATTATGCCCCCCCTTTTTACTTAGAAAATACATTGAATATGGGTAAAATCCACTTATTGCCTTAACCCTTTGAGATATTGCTTTGAAACTTTTAATGCTATTTCACATCATTACCCCTATCTGTACGCAAGAGAAGGTAACTCTGTCAGGGATTTGTTTTAAAAATTAAGGCCTTTTATCGACTTAGAATCTTGGTTAAGTTTTTGTACCAGTCCACTTTTTGACTGAACTGTTTGAGATATTAATTTGAAAGTTGGAATACTTGTTTACTATCATGATCCAAAAACATGGGCAGGAGAAGGTAATTCTGTCAAGGATTTTATTTGAATTATGGCCCTTTTTGACTTAGAATTTCAGTTAAAATTTTCATTCTTGTCCACTTGTTGACTTAACCATTTGAGATATTACTTTGGAAGTTGGAGTTCTTATGTGCCATCATGAGACCTATCTGTAAGCAAGAGAAGATAACTCTGTGAAAATGTTTCTTGATTTGTACTTAGAAATTCCTGGTTAAAGTCTTGTGTGCCCTTAACTGTCAAAGTTTTGTTTTATAGGCAAGCACTAAAAAAGTCGAGCGCGCTGTCCTTCTGACAGCTCTTGTTTCATACTGTTCTATTGAATTATTGTCATAACAAATCTTTATGACACCATGACAGAAAAATGACTTCAATTTCAATCTACATTATGTTTTATGAATGCATGTGAGTTAACACATTATTACACAATCCTGTTGTTGAGTGTTTTTGTTGTGTAATGCATGAAAATAACTGTTAAAAAATACAGAGGGAGCAGGTGAAGTTAAGGGTGAAGAGTCACAAGAAACTCAGGAAGAACAAAACGATGAGGAGCAAAAGGAGGGAGAGGAGAAGGAGGGAGAACAAATAGAGGAAGGTGAGAAGGAGGAAGAGGTAAAGGAGGAAGTACAAGGAGAACAAAGTGAAGACGTTGTGAGCAAGCCAGGTACCCGACTGGCCTAGTTCCCTGCCAACGTAGTCAGCTTGCTAGATGTACAATAACACAGTTACTAAAAACAGCCAAATAACATGCCAGTACTTGGCACTGGACACCTATCACAGTTTTGCTAGTTCTTTTCAACCTATCATAATTTTACCATAAATTTTATATTTAACTTTTCATGCGCAAAGGAAAACCAGGTCAATTCTTTTTTTCTTGTGTCTTAGTAGTTACTTGACATTCTTGGATACCAAAACTTTCATTAGTTTGTCTATTTAAAATGTGCTTTCAGTAATTCCTTGAGTGGTTTAAACTTATCTCAATCAGAAGCTTATAGTTTCTTCAAAACAGCATTTCATACTGACCTATTTTAACTGAATTTTTAAATCTTCATTCTCACATCTTCACTTTGTGTTCATGTCTTGAAACTTCTCTTACAGATAAATCTGTTAATTTTGTAAAATTCTCTGTTCTATATCCTTTTCACATATCTGGGTATTTAGTTAGTTCTCTTACTTCTTGCTTGATTTTACATTGAGATTTACATTGTATAGGAAATCTTCTTGTGTCCAATCACAAGGCCCAAAGCTTAGATTTTTGACTGGTAGCATTGCCTAGTGTTCCTGTATCAAGATTATTTTAATCAAACCCCTTTGACTCAAGTTGGCCAAGTCCCAAGGTTATTTTACCTACTGACCTACTTTCTTATTTTTGAAACTACATTAATGAAATTTGAACCATGTGTACAGTTAAGCATGTAGATTTTAACTTCAACATTGCCTGACCATGACCTTCTGACCTACTTCCTTGTTTTTGAAGCTACAGCTATGAAAATTGAACTATATGGATAGTTTTCAATGCAGATTTCAACTTTGGCTGACCTTGACCATGACCTACTTTTTGTTCTTGAAGCTACATCAATGGAATTGGACCAGATATACAGTTTTGCATGTAGAATTTTAACTTCAACATTGGCTGACCTTGACCTACTGACCTTTCCTGTTTTTGAAGCCACAGTAATGAAATTTGATCAATATGTACAATCTCACATGCAGATTTCAATCTTGACCTTTGGCTTAGATTTTGTTTTTCTAGCTAGAGAGATAAAATTTGTACTATTTGTTTAGTTTTGCAAAATTCCTATGACTGACCTTGATTATGAACTTTTGACTTACTTACTTCTTTTGAAAGGGCAATGATAGTCAGGTGAGCGAAATAGGGCCATCATGGCAGTCTTGTTTTATTCAAGTTTGCTTAGACATAATTATTGTGTTCATAACTTAAATAATATTTGGTCAGACTTTACAGTATTTGTTTATAGATAAGAATGATTCTGTCAGTTAGGGTCCATTGCAAACAAATAATTGCAGCCTGAATCTTCTCATGTTATCATTTATGTGGCTAGTCAAATTATTTATACTTGAATTCATAGACACAGAATTAATGCTTTTGAATTACTTTAAAATTTATGACAGCACTTTTTAACGATTTAACTGTCACATTTAGAGCAAGCTTTTGAGTATTTATTTTCTATTATTATGTTATTCTATATCTAATATCTAATACTTGACTTTTCTTGTAATGCACTTACTTTTTGTTATGAAATTATGATACATGTTCAGTATTTAACCTTGCTTGTTACAGATGATGATGATGCTACAGAGACAGATCAAACAAAAACTGAAATTACTACTGAAGCAGGTTAGTGTTATGTTGTCCTCATCACAAAATGCAGCAGAAAAAACTACTGTGACTTTGTATGAGTAGGTGATCTGATATCAGTCTTTGAAACAATAAGATTTCCACTGAAATTGGTATGTATCATGTTTGAATGAAATGAGCAATGTCAGTTTTTTACTGTTGACTTAGGTTATTGAAACAGCATGGAATTTTTATGCCCCCGAAGGGTGGCATATTAAAATCGCACCGTCCGTCCATCTGTCCGTCTGTGCGTCCCCACTTACAAATTTGTGTCCAGACTGTAACTCTGTCATGCATTGAAGGATTTTAAAATAACTTGGCACACATGTCTAGCACATCAAGACGACGTGTCGCGTGCAAGACCCACGTCCCAACCTCAAAGGTCAAGGTCAAACTTAGAGTTTGAAGGAAATGGATTCCTCTATATATGCATATATGCACACATTCGTGTCCGGACTGTAACTTTGTCATGCATTGAAGGATTTTAAAATAATTTGGCACAAATGTCTAGCACATCAATACGACGTGTTGCGTGCAAGACCCACATCCCTACCAAAAGGTCAAGGTCACACTTAGAGTTTGAAGGTAATGGAATCCTGTATATATGCATACATTTGTGTCCGGACTATAACTTTATTATGCTTTGAAGGATTATTAAAATAACTTTGCACAAATATCTAGCACATCAAGCGGATGTGTCGCTTGCAAGACCCAAGTCCTCTGTCATGCATGGAAGGATTTTAAAATTACATAGCACATTTATTGAGCACATGGAGAGGACACAGACTGTGAGGCACCTCTTTCGGGGGGCATTCGTCACTTGGGAGGGACAGCTGTTGTTAATTATGATTTATGCATTTAAGAAGATGCTTTTTCATCCTGGGTAACCTTTAAGTACAAATACATAAAATATGATTTCCTTGTTTTTAACAGGTGATGGATCAGAAGAAACCAGAGTGGAGTTTAAAGATGAGCAAGAGGAGGTGAGATAGAGGTTTTCTAATTCATTTAACCTTGTTGCTTGATTACTGCAATGTGCTGGGAAGATTTACAGTGAAAAAGCAGAGTAGTTTGTCAAGTTCAGACAGACTTTATTTGCCACTACAACATTATGTTAATTTTTTTTTGCTTATTTATGTTAATTGTATAAAGTTGCCAGATTTTGACCAGTTTTATAGGGTTGAATCCTAGAACCTGGTGGAGTAAAGAACATCTAGTTTACACTATGACTCACCTCATTGTGTTTGTCCAGATTGAATGAAATAAATATATTTGTGGATTTAAACTGAGCACAACAGATCTGTTACTGTTTAGAGAGGCACAGATTTTGAGTGACAGTTAGAGAATTTTATGTGACATTTCATATGTTTTCATGCATCTGTCATCTGTTTAAGAAAATTCCTGAGGGTCCAGAGATGGACGATTACAAAGAGAAGAGGAAAGCATTTGACCAAGATTTTGGCAATATTCTGGCAACAATCAGTGGTGGATCTAATATTGATGTCATACAGTTAGATATAGAACTCTCAAAGATTGAGGAACTTCTTGATGAGGCTGTTTCTACCATTGAACGTATGTAGCTTTGTTACACAGAAAATGTTTGTTTTTAAATGCTTAGCACAGATTTACAACATTTATGTTTGTTTCAGCCTAAATTGCTTTAATTTATGTATTTGAAAAATGTATTTTATTGTACCATTAAAAAACTGTTAGACTTTGACATAAACAGAGATGTAAACAGCTTTTCACTTCCTACAGTTTCAAGAAAGAATTTATTAAACACATTTTGTTTCACAGAAGAATTTTCAAACAGTTTCACAGCTTACATCTTACAAAAGATCATACATTTCAATAAAAAAAGTAAAACCATTTGTAATATGTTGTGTATTTTGTCTGTACTGTTGAGTGTGGTACTTTGATACTTTATCAGGTCAGTACAAGTATCAGGGTTGGGAGTATCAAGGTATGGATGTAGATGAGGAAGAGGAAGATCTGGAAGCAGATGCTGCAGCTGCCCAGGATGAGGAGGAGGAACAGGAGGCTGAGGGAGAGGTAGGTCTACAATACAATTTTAGACAGCGCAGAGACATTAGCAGTTTAAAGGTGGAACTTTGTCTAACCTAAAGACCTACTGCAAAATTCTAACTGTTGAGGTTAATTGTGAGCTTTGTAAATCATAAGCATGATCTATATGACTTGTTTTGAAGCCTTCCAGTTTTTAATAGTGTAACTTTTGATCAAGCAGTAATTTTCTTGGTTGATTTATTAATAGGATAGTTAATTATTAAAGAATGTTTCAGTTTTCTGTATCATAAAAGTAAAAGCCTCAGTTTTATTAATTTCAATCAAATGAGAACATACTTATCGAGGTAACTAACATGTATTTAACAGGAGGAAGATCCCAACCGCAGTAAGAAGAAACCATTAGGTGATACCAACCACTACTGTCCTGTAGCCTTAAAGGAGAACAAAGTCCTTTTCCCAGGAAATCCTGAGGTTGCCTCCAAGTATCGGGAGAAGGTTTATTACTTCTCCACATCTGAAGCAAGAGAGAAGTTCCTGGCTGCACCTGAAGACTTTATACCTAAATCATCTCCACCAAAGGTAAGATGTCTGATTTTCTTCACAAACTCCTCAAATTTTTGTAGAACTCTACATAATTCCAAATTTCATTGATTGTTAGATAATAATTCTTTCTTGTTAACTTTTCTAATTAATTTGAATGTTTTGCAGACACCACCAATAAGAATACTGATGCTGGGTCCCCGAGGTGCTGGCAAGACCTTACATGGTCGGCATTTGGCCAAGGAGCTTGGATTGTTCCACATCTCCTTCAAGGACCGCCTACAGGAACTGATCATGCATAAAACAAAGAAAAAGATTGGACCAGAGTATGAGGAAGATAATGAAGAAGAACCACCAGAGGAGTAAGTCTACATATTGACTTTATTCTGAAATATATAGAATCACCAGAGGAGTAAGTCTACATATTGACTTTATTCTGAAATATACAACCACCAGAGGAGTAAGTCTACATATTGACTTTATTCTGAAATATATACAACCACCAGAGGAGTAAGTCTACATATTGACTTTATACTGAAATAATTAAACAGAATCACTTGCATTGAAAGATTTGAATTGATGTTATTATCTCATGCATTGTTAGAAATGACTGCATCTCGAACTACCCTGCGCTTACAGGGCAAATGCTCTCTCTCCATTGAGCTAAGTGGCTGCTTGTACATTTTCTCCTCAATTGTGATAAAAGTCTGTACATTACATGCAGGTCATCAGGAAAACAAACTGTATCCTTGTTTTTTATATCAAATATGTTACTTGAAATATTGACTGTTATTCACTGGTTGAGAAAATATAATTAGTCAGCATATTACTAGTACTAATATTGTTGGCATATTTAAACTTGATGTTTTTGTTAACAGAGAAGATGATGACGAGGAAGCAGGTGTCACAGATCCTGAGGGGAAACCAGTCAAGGAGAAGACTGTGGATACATCTAAAACATCAGACCAGTCTGAGAATAAGGAAAACCCGGTAATGTAATCCAATCTAGAAAAACAGCATCATAGTCACATCACTTATCAGGTGTCTTAAAAGCAACTCAGCTGTAACATTCTGATGTAAAGTGAAGGGTCTAAGTACATAATTAAATCTGTAGACACATTCCTGAATTAGATTTACTTACTATTGTATTGCTAAGTAATTCATGCTTTTTTCTTAAATGTCAAAATTATTTTCAAAGCTTTTATGATCAGAAAGACATGATTCAGTCTTAATGTTAAATAAAAATATAAGTATAACTTTCTGACTGTTTTTGCTAATTCTAGAAGTAATTACCAGTAGCTCAAACCAAGTTTTCGCTAGCTTTAAAACTGTTTAATGTCTTTCTTCACTACTATTTAGGAGGAAGAAGAGGTTGAATACAATGAGGAGGAAGAATCTATCAAGAACAATTTAGAATCTGATGAACCACTTTCCAATGAAGTTCTTGAAAGTATTCTACCAAACTGGTGGCATAAAGAACCATTTAAGTAAGTTCTTATATATCTCCTTCCCAACTGTCCATCAAGAATCTGTAAGATATTCTGTTTTAAGTACAGTTGGCATTCTTAAATCTTCAACACATTTTAACTGTAGTTATAATTAATTTACATGAACATATACTCATTTCATGAACTTGTCTTTTAACATAAATAATATAGAATATAAAGAAAAAAAAGTATGTTGAACCCCAAACACTCTAAGACAATGTTTTGTAACTAAACACTCTTTCTTCTCAAGGTCGACTGGTTTTATCCTTGAGGGATTTCCTCGTACCCCAGAGGAATGTCGTTACCTGGCAGAAGCCGGTCTGTTCCCGGATGCTGGTGTAATACTCACTGTAGAAGACACAGATGTCATCACGCGACTGCTGCCACCACGTCTTGAGAAGTGGAAAGTCAAAAGAGACAAAAGATTGGAAAGAAAACAAAAGAAGAAGGATAAGGCACAAAAGAAAAGGGTAAGTCAACATGATGAAGTTGCTGACACATTATATCTAGAATTGTCATTTGTCCATTGCTAGTGACATAGTTCTGTAGTAAATATGCATTGCAGATACCAAAAAAAAAAAAATGAAACCTGCTTAATAGATTACTTGAGAAGTTTATTATAATGTGATTGTTTTTATTGTTTCTTTATCGTAAAGCAGTGTTTTATGTTCAGTTTGACAATTTTGACATTTTTATGATAAAAAAACATTCCTAAAAATTTGCATTTCTTACTTTCTGTCATATTATAGAACCATTAAGTAAAACCATGTATAGTAAATAGTGTAACAAGACAATATATCCAGCTTCTTTTATTGAACTGTACTTTACAACTTACATGCAGGAGGAATACATGGAAAAGTACAATGTCCCATTGGTAATATGTCATGAAATATTCAACTGTATAATATGATACTGTGGCCTACAATTTTTGTTTTACTGTGGCCTGTATGTCAGCATATATCATGTACTGGACTAAAACAGCAGCTGTAAAGAGTTATATTGTTATAAGAAAAATCATAAATGTAATATTTTATCAAGCTTATGTCTGTAAAAACAAAACTTCTGGTACTTAAACATGTGTAATCATGTATTTCTTTCTCTGTTTTGTGTATGCTACATATCTATGTCCAAGTTTTTCCTCTTTTATTATGCCCCCGAAGGGAGGCATATTAAAATCGCACCGTCTGTCCGTCTGTCCGTCTGTCCGTCTGTCCGTCTGTCCGTCCGTCCGTCTGTCCGTCCGTCCGTCTGTCCGCCTGTCCCGTCCCCGTCCCCACTTACAAATATGCGGACTGTAACTTTGTCATGCATTGAAGGATTTTAAAATAACTTGGCAAAAATGTCTAGCACATCAAGCGGACGTGTCCAGGCAAGACCCACATCCCTACCTCAAAGGTGAAGGTCACACTTGGAGTATGAAGGTTATGGAATCCTCTATATATGCACACATTCGTGTCCGGACTGTAACTTTGTCATGCATTGAAGGATTTTAAAATAACTAGGCACACATGTCTAGCACATCAAGACGACGTGTGCGTGCAAGACCCACGTCCCTAGCTCAAAGGTTAAGGTCATACTTAGAGTTTGAAGGTAATGGATTCCTCCATATAAGCATATATGCACACATTCGTGTCCGGACTGTAACTTTGTCATGCATTGAAGGATTTTAAAATAACTTGGCACAAATGTCTAGCACATCAAGACGACGTGTCGCGTGCAAGACCCACGTCCCTAGCTCAAAGGTCAAGGTCATACTTAGAGTTTGAAGGTAATGGATTCCTCTATATAAGCATATATGCACACATTCTTGTCCGGACTGTAACTTTGTCATGCCTTGAAGGATTTTAAAATAATTTGGCACAAATGTCTGGCACATCAAGACGACGTGTCGCGTGCATGACCCACATCCCTACCACAAAGGTCAAGGTCACACTTAGAGTTTATAGGTAATGGAATCCTGTATATATGCATACATTTGGTCCGGACTATAACTTTATTATGCTTTGAAGGATTTTAAAATAACTGTGCACAAATGTCTAGCACATCAAGTGGATGTGTCGCATGCAAGACCCAAGTCCCTATCTCAAAGGTCAAGGTCACACTTAGTGTTTAAAATAATGGAATACTGTATGCATGATTACTCTGTCATGCATGGAAGGATTTTAAAATTACATAGCACATTTATTGAGCACATGGAGAGGACACAGACTGTGAGGCACCTCTTTCGGGGGCATTCGTCACTTGGGAGGGACAGCTCTTGTTTTACCTAACATCTGCTCAGAATGTACATAACCGTCTTGTTTTATAAGAAACATGTAGGCACAAGTCTGTTGTTGCTGGTTCAGAAGTTGTTACATGAGAATGCATCTGAATATATGTGTCATTTCTGTAAAATAACACAAATAGTTTGCTTTATCAACTGGAAACTATAATGACAGTATACTGAGCATGGGAATATTATGAGTCACTATCTACAGGCTTAGATAATTTAATACAGGCTTAAATTAAACAGTCAGATATTGGAACATTTGAGGTTAAACTTGAACTATTTCCATGGAAATAGAATAATTTGCCATTTCTTTGGTATGGTAATTAGAATGGCAGCTTATAAATCAGTAATCTGTAAAGCTATCTTTATCCTTAATCCTTAAACACATGTATTTTGTTAGCACTGAAGCATCAGTCAGTTAGGTTTAAATGTTTAACATGTTATTGAACCATTTTGTAGGAAGCTGCAATTCAAAAGCGTCGTGAAGAGTTAAGTAAGGAATTAGAAGAGAAGAAAAAAGAGAGAGCAGCACAGAGAGCTGCAGAGAAAGCAGAAAGAGAAGATGATGAAGAGGAGGAGGAAGAAGAAGAAGAAGAGGAAGAAGAAGATGAAGATATTGAAGCTGTTTTAGCTGAGGAGTTTGAGGTAAAGGCAGTATCTTTTCAGCTGGTGTCTTCTTCTGTCATTCAAATTTATTAAATGAGTGCTAGAGAATGTCTGCCTTGTTATTTAGACTTTGAGAGATCAAGTTTTTTTTACATTTTTCTCAGTGTTTTGCCTGTACTAGCCAAGCAAACAGTCATGGACTTTGATGCACTGTTTCATGGTTGATGTTAAATGTTAATGTTCACAAGTCACAGTTTTACACAAATTTAATGTGACATGGTTTTGATACCATAAAGCGGTTGATAGCATGCAATACTTGTCAGCATTTTAAAACTTTTTTTGTGTTTTTAGACCACTTATAACTGTATGTAAGGTTTATGGACCTGTAGTAAAGTACTCTGAGCTCAATGTTGTATGAAGTATGTCCACTTTGTGATGTGCCATAATTGTGGCATTTAAAGGAACATTGAATATTGCTTGAATGTCACATATTCAGCTAGACATGTTATTCTGTATGATTATGAAATGAAAATCGTCAAGGAGCTTATATTGCACACTTGTTTTCTATATGTACTTACAAACCTATATTACTGTATACTTACAGGAAGAAGAGGTAGAGGAGGAAGAGGAAGAAGAACTGGAAGATGATGCTACAGACAGGATGAGAAATGAACTCAATGACATCTATGATACAGACACCAACAAGCTGGCAGCTGTCACTGTAAGTCTGTAGACATGAACAGAGTTATACCATATATAATCACTCTTATTATTTACCACCACACAAAAAAAAAACTCCCCCAAAAAAAAAAAAAAAAAAATCCCCCCTCCAAATAAAAAAAAAAAAAAAAAAAAAAAAAAAAAAAAAAAAAAAAAACCCCCCCCCCCCCCCCCCCCCCAAAACCCCCCCCAAAAAAAAAAAAAAAAAAAACACCCCCCCCCCCCCCCCCCAAACCCCCCCCCCCCCCCCCCCCCCCCCCCCCCCCCCCCCCCCCCCCAAAAAAAAAAAAAAAAAAACCCCCCCCCCCCCCCCCCCCCCCCCCCCCCTCTAAAAAAAAAAAAAACCCCCACCCCCCCCCACCAAACCCAACACCCAACCCCCCCCCCCCCCCCCCCCCCCCCCCCCCAAAACCCCAAACCAAAAAAAAAAAAAAAAAAAAAAAAAAACACACCCCAAAAACAAAAAAAAAAAAAAAAAAAAAAAAAAAAAAATTTATAATAAAAAAAAAAAAAAAAAAAAAAAAAAAAAAAAATATTTTTTTTTTAAAAAAAAAAAAAAAAAAAAAAAAAAAAAAAATATAAATATTAATTTTTTTTAAAAAAAAAAAAAAAAATAAAAAAAAAAATTTTTTCCCTTTTCCATATATCAGTTGTAAATCATGTGTTGTATTTTTTATGTGAGTTGCTGTAAGACTAGAGGGCAGTTTTCAGTGCTGTCCGAAAGTTGACAGTAAGAGACTTTCAAACGAGACTGTATTTTGATAATATTCCCGGCTGCTTAATCATTAACCTGAAAAATTAGAATGAATTGAAGGTCAAATTTATTTATACAAAATGTTGAGTATTTAGACAAAATGTTTTCAAGTTTCCAACAGTGACCCAAAAAAAAAATTTCTGTATTTTAAGTTTGGAAATGCGTTTATTATAGGACACATTTGAAGAGTTGTTAATCCCTAAGATAGATGTAGACAGTATGAGGAAGCCACACATTGTACGATACATTCTTAACAAGAAGTTAAAGCCAGTGGTAGAAGCAAGGCAGAGTGTGTTCGAGAGAGTCTATCCAATCAATGAGAAACTGGCTTTGAGGATGTTGGCAACTGGTTATAGACAGCCCAGCAGATTTGGAAGATGGTGCCCAGTCAAGGTAAAATCTTTCTTTCAACATTCTTTTACAAGTTGTAAAGTTTCTTCAGTCATGATAAGCAACATTGGCTTTTTGACTGAATTATTTTATTCATTAATTATGCCCCCGAAGGGTGGCATATTAAAATCGCACCGTCCGTCCGTCTGTGCGTCCCCACTTACAAATAACTGTTCAACTGTAACTCTGTCATGCATTGAAGGATTTTAAAATAACTTGTCACACATGTGTAGCACATCAAGACGACGTGTCGCTTGCAAGACCCACATCCCTACCTCAAAGGTCAAGGTCAAACTTATATCCTCTTTATATGCACACATTCGTGTCCGGACTGTAACTTTGTCATGCATTGAAGGATTTTAAAATAACTTGGCACAAATGTCTAGCACATCAAGACGACGTGTCGCGTGCAAGACCCACGTCCCTACCTCAAAGGTCAAGGCCATACTTAGAGTTTTAAGGTAATGGATTCCTATATATATGCACACATTCGTGTCCGGACTGTAACTTTGTCATGCATTGAAGGATTTTTTAAATAACTTGGCACAAATGTCTAGCACATCAAGACGACGTGTCGCGTGCAAGACCCATGTCCCTACCTCAAAGGTCAAGGTCAAACTTAGAGTTTGAAGGAAATGGATTCCTCTATATATGCATATATGCACACATTCGTGTCCGGACTGTAACTTTGTCATGCATTGAAGGATTTTAAAATAACTTGGCACAAATGTCTAGCACATCAAGACGACGTGTCGCGTGCAAGACCCACATCCCTACCACAAAGGTCAAGGTCACACTTAGAGTTTATAGGTAATGGAATCCTGTATATATGCATACATTTGTGTCCGGACTATAACTTTATCGTGCTTTGAAGGATTTTAAAATAACTTTGCACAAATGTCTAGCACATCATGACGATGTGTCGCGTGCAAGACCCAAGTCCCTAGCTCAAAGGTCAAGGTCACACTTAGTGTTTAAAGTAATGGAAAACTGTATGCATGGTTACTCTGTCATACATGGAAGGATTTTAAAATTACATAGCACATTTATTGAGCACATGGAGAGGACACAGACTGTGAGGCACCACTTTCGGGGGCATTCGTCACTTTTGAGGGACAGCTCTTGTTTTCTTTATGCTGTTGACAGTGCCATAACCACATTCTCCTAGAACATCTGTATCTGATTTCACTGTTATAGATATAATATGCTTAAGAACAAGATGTTTCTAGACATTGGGGTGTAACCAATAGCTTTGTTATACTTTGCTCATTAACTTTAAGTTCATTGACCAGAAGTTTAAGCTAACGTTTCACGATGTAAAATCAAGAAACTGTTGTCACCAAAAGCAATCATTCTTTTTAATTCAGATTAAGAATAATATTTTGCACTAAGAAAATGCGCTACAACAGTTACTGTCATGGCTAATGATTTTCCATTTTCTTTGTTGATAGATATGAAAAGTTGTGTTTTATGTATCTATAAGTTTGTTAACTACATCCTTGGATGCTTTATCTGTAATACAGTTAAACTTCGTTCTCTTGAACTTCATTCACTCAAATACAACAGATTGTTCGTACTTGGTAGATGGTCCCGGCAAAATCTCTATATAAATCATATTGTTCCACCTCCGAAAACCCAATTTTGTCTTGCAGTCCCTTCAGATCTATTTCATTGTCAATTACATCCTTTCGCTTGAACAATAAAATGTGTCAGTCCCAATTGTCAGGTAAATAATTGCAAATTGACTGTGTTGTTGAATGGTGCATGATTTTAGAAATTTGGTAAATGAACAATTAAAGGTAAACTGAATTTCTTTACAATGTTAGTAGTAAATTGGCACAATTTCAAGATCCTTTTTCACGAAAATATAAGGATAATTGTTGGTTTCGGTGTAATATCAAGTTATAATTTCACCGAGTGGGCACTAAAAGTGATATTTTCACGAGTGGTGCAGCCACGAGTGAAAATAACTACTTTGGTGTTAACGAGTGAAATTATCGTGATACTACATCGATACCAACAATTTTTCTGTTTATTTTATGTCTCAAAACCTACTTTTGTTGAGTTTATTTCGATGAAATGTCAAAAATCGCGGGAAACATCATCAAAAAGCATCGCAAAAATGACGTCATTTTAACGATGTCATCGTCATACTGTTTCCGGCATTCATTACGCTCGATATACTTTTTGACGTTAATCCGGGTAACAGATTTTGATAAATTTCACTGTATGGGCAGTGAGTTTATCGGGATATAATCTACTGTTATATTTCTATAAACCACCGAGAAACATAAAATAAAGATATAATATTTAATGAGTGAAGGATTTTACGAAAAAACAGATTAAGAAAAATAGTGCAAGTTATGTGTTTATGATTTTATCATAAAATTGCAATTAATGAATAAATTTTGCGTTTTATCAGCTTTTCAATGATATAAAACATGTTGAAATGTCGTTCGTTTTAAGGAGGTCAGGTATAGGTATCGGATATTGTTTTAGACCCACCCAATAAAAGCTCTTCAAAAAGGAAAAAGGAAAAAAAAAATGCAATAATTTGACTGAATTTGGCCAATTTAACCTCTTTTTTTCATGCTGGAACAAATTGTCTGTGGTCCAATCTTGGTGTATAAATTGCACTTATTCTTGGAAATAGGAAAAATATAAATCCTGGGTTATATGTATTATATTCAAGTTTATTCAGTATAACAACCCTTGACTGGCAGACCCAGATGGCACAAACCACCAATCCCTCGAACTAAAATCGACGGTCCCTTCGAGTTTGAGCGAACAAAGTTTGACTGTATAAATTTACTTATTATATTAGGTGAAGGAAGGAGATTGTATACAGACAATGAGCGGTCCAGGCTACACCACCTACCCTTGTATATACAGATCTCACATTTATTTCCTATCATCTGTACAAGCTCGAGAAGAGTTTGTGAATGATCCAATTAAATTTGTGAGCCAACCAACACCTAAACCTGTTGTACCAATCAAAATTGCTGTTGTTGGACCACCAAAGTCTGGAAAAACAACGTGTAAGTAACTGGATTATATTTGCACTTTGTCTTGCAGCTCTTAACAACATTTGAAATAAAACAAAAAGAATAATTTGAAAAAAAAATTGAAAGAGTGTTTATTGGATAATGTTGGAAGAAATTGTGTATCAACTTCATAAAATTAATGAAAAGTTTCTCAATTTGTTAATTTTGTGTAGATGTATGATAATATATGAAATGAACAGGCATACTTCATCTAGCTGAATGGTTTATAGATATTTCACTGTAGTTCCTTTGGTTTCTAGTGGCTCACAGGTTTTCGGAGGAGTATGGCCTATTGAGATTGTCTATCGGTGAGGCTATGAGAATGGTAATGTCATCACAACCAAAGTCCATTCTTGCAAAAGAGATGCAGCGACATCTTGTGAAGGGCCTCACTGTACCAGATGAACTGGCTGTTCAGGCCCTGGAAATGTGCCTTCTAGATATGAAATGTCAAACTCGAGGGTATGTATACATGTTTTATCACTACATTTAAAAATAAATACTCGCAACTAAGCAGCCATTAACTTAATGAAACAAGATAGTAAAAACTTGCAGGCAGAGGAAATGCATATACATGTACATTGTGTGTTATAGATTATTTTAGCTTTGACTGATGAACTTTAATTCTTTCAATGAGTTTAGTAAAATTAATACGAGAAATGGGCTTTATCAACGTGTTTAGAATAAAAACAGTGTTGGCGTAACTATATAGCTATTCCGTAAGTTAACAGATCAATGTTAAATTTATTTTAGGTATGTTTTGGATGGTTACCCACAGACACAACATCAGATAGAGCTGTTGACAGAGAGATGTTTGATACCAGTGCGTGTGTTTGAACTTGATGTAAAGAGCAAGGAAATAATGGTGCGAGGAGCAAGGGACAGAATTGCTGAAACAAGGTTTGTTTTGTTGTCACTTTTATTTCCAGACCTTTTAGACAATGTCTTATTATCAAACGTAAAACACATTATCTAATTCATTCTGTACAAATATTGTCCAGAAAATATGAGGTTTAAACTGTTGGCTTTATTTCCCTGACACTGATTAAAGCTAACATTTGTGGTCACTGGTCAGTGTATTCTTTGACAAGAAAATGAAAGGGAAGTATCAAAAGGACCTGAAGGTTGAAGTTTTGAAATGCTAGGTGCTGTAGCAAATGTTTTGTATTTCTTATATTTTTATAAGGGGAAGTCATAAGCATACTATGAAATCTTCAAAGAGGAACCTATTTATGGGTGTTTTAAGGCTTTGATGACCATAGAAGTTTTCTGTCAATACACAGGAAACTAAATGTTTGGGTTTTAACTTTCAGCAGACATGAATCACATCACCCGTAGTTTTGTGATATCTCAGAACATATATAACATATTTATTCATGAAATCTTTTGTTTACATTCATACAGTTTTTGATACACTGAAAAAGCTAAACTTCATTCATTATCCATAATTGTTAAAGGCTATGGAATATGGTCAGCAGACATTATGAACCAAGGTAAATGGAAAGTGGTCTGACTTGGTCACTGTTCATGTTATAGTTTTCAGGGTTTTTATTCACATGTTGTTGTTACTTGTTACTTTAATTCAACAATAGATTTGACAGTTCATGATTAACTTTTGTGAGTTTGAGAGTTTAGACTTCAAAGAGAATGATGGGTGATTCATATCAATCAATCAATTAATTTTTTTGTCAAAAGGAAAAAACGTTCATTTGGTCACTATAAATTATGCAAATTATACAAATATTGACTGCATTGATTGAAAAAAAAGCTTAAGTTTTTAGCTCATTTGGCACACTGCCAGAGTGAGCTATTAGGATCACATAGGCTTATATAGGAAAACCTTTAAAGATCTTCTCTGAAATCACAAGGCCTAGAGATTATATATTTAGTATGTGGCATAACCTAGTGGACCTCCACCAAGATTGTTCAAATTATAACACTCTGGTTAAAATTGACCCCACCTGGGGGTCACTTGTTTTTACATAGGCTAATGTAGGAAAAACTTTAAAAATCTTCTTCTCTGAAACCACAAAGCCCAGAGCTTAAATATTTATGTAGGATTACCTAGTGGACCTCTACCCTATATCGCTCACCTGGCTACCATTGGCTATAATACAAGGTCAAAACAGTATTCATGTGCATTTTAACTTTATCCTCTGTTTCTATAGGACTACTCCATTGCACGACAGTGCCCAGATTTTAGCGATGAAATTTGCAGCTTACAACAAATCTATCAACGAAGTACGTGATTGGTATAAGGCAGAACATATGAACTTCAAACTGATTGATGGCGAGAGATCAAAATGGTGGGTATGGAATACAACATTAGAATATTCACGAGAGAGTGTCAGGCAGATACAAACATACTTACAGAGAATATCTGATGGTAAGATCTGTTCTTTAAATACACCATGCTGCAAACACCTGAGAAAGACCATATCTCCTGGTCATAAAGAAGACATACAATACCAGACTGTATCAATACAGTACAAATTTATCATAAATGCAGCTTTAAGCTTGATTTTTCCTTACATTTACACATTACATGACTTCAATACACTTTTTCACAAAATAAGTGCAAAAGGTAGTTCAACTTTCTTTATCATGGCAATTAGCTATCCCCTTTGCAAGAGTGTTCAATGCATTTAGTGGGTGAATTTTTTGTTATGTAAGCCAGTCATACTTTTCCATACCTCAAGTTTGAAAGTTGTCACTTGTATGCTAAAAGAGCGTTTAGTTCAGAATAGTTCAGTTGGAAACAAAGTTTACAGTGTGTGAATTAGAAAATTGTATGTTTTGCTTTAAATACTGTACATTGCTATTTTTAGGCATGGCATCTCCTATTGCTGACCTGTGTATCACGCCAACAGAGTTCTTGCAGAGGGTAGGAGACTATGACCAGTATTGTCCCGTCAGTCTGGCTCTAAGAGGAGAACTTGTTGACTGCTCTACAAACAAAACTCTAGAATTTGCTGTTGAATTCAGAGGTGAGTAATACAGCAATGTGTCTCATAGTATCTGTTAGCCCTTTGAGATAGCAATTAGACTTTCTAGTGCTTACATTGTATGTTTTATGCTTTAACATACCTTTGTAGGCCTATTTTATAGGTAAAATAAAGGTAAAATTATACATGTCACATCTGTGTCTTTTTCTGTGATGTTCTGTCATTTAACAAACCCAATATGATTTTGGTTTTTATGCTACTGCTTTTAGGGTATATAATAGTTAATATATGTTTATTATTCACATTCAGTGTTATCTGCATGTCTAGTTATGTTTTGTTTTTAGGCCATTACTATAAATGTGCTGGCAAGACAGAACTTGAACAGTTCCTTGCCGAACCAGAGAAGTACGTACCACCTCTAGCACCACACAAGTTACCTCCTCTAAGCAAGTTACCACGGCGACGCAAACCAGAGGATGTTAAAGCAACAGCTACAATAGAACTGAATGGTTACTGTCCTGTGACATATTTAGATGGAAAATGCAGGTATAATGATCTATGTCTGAGTTAGAGAAGATGAAACTAGTTTTATTTTTAGTAAGCTAGATAAAAATGATACAACATAAACTCACTTGAATGGTCTGAACAATGGAAAAGTTAGATTAAGTTCCAGTTTCCTTTAGAGTAAAATCATCAACTGAAAAGCCTTCTGAAGTGTGTAATGACTTTTTGGTGACATTTGTTGATAATATAGCTATTGAAAGGTTTGGGGTGAGATAAAAAGTGTAAGTAAGGCCTGAGTTACTGGAAAATAGCATTATACTTTGGTGTGTTTTTCCTATGATGTTATTAAAGCAAAATTATATTTGTGCTGTTATATACATTTTTGACTATTTCAGATATGAGGCTATTATTCCTGGAAAGCCAGAATTTGTTGCTGAGTACACCGAGAAATACTGGTATTGTGAGACAGAGGAAAAACTTCTACAATTCATGAAGTAAGTTTTTGTCATATAACTCCCCACTACTTGACTTATCCATACCTTAATATCTGTTCATATAGGAAACATTATATTGGATGAATCTTTTCCAAAAGAATCTCTGCATAAAGAAAGAGAAATGGAATGGTATCATAAGAAGCAGTGTGGTTGTTAATGATGATAAATATTTTTTAACTGTTTTGTTACAAAAGGATTAAAATTTAGGTCAATTTTCTCATGAAAAATCACTTTTGTTGCTGCTAGGGTACTTTTGACCTTTATTTGGTTATAACCAGCAACCTGGGGTTTCAGTTATTATATATACATGTATATAAGAGAGACTAATAAGTTTTTGCTTTCCGTGACCTGAGATTTAATTTATTCTTTCATTCATCATTACAGACTACCAGAGCAATATGCCAGCCTAAAACTGCCACACAAGCTTCCACCCACCAAGGACAACCTGTCTATGACCTCACTGCCCATGCTTGGTTACATGGAACAGAACGTGGCAACAGCTCTCACCAAAGCCATGACTGCAGCTGGAAATTCCAAACCTAAATATCCATTCCTCAGTGCTAGTAGATCAGCTCTGTTTTATATTGCATATCATCTTAAAGGTAAGATTCACATAAAGTACAGTTTTCTTAGTGCCAAGTCTTTCAGTCTTAAATATGTTTTACCTCATAGTTAAATGTAAGTCTGAATGGCGTCTGCAAGTTTCTAGCAGATCAGATGTAGTCTGCTACGTCTATCATCTGAAATGCATGGCCGAATTCCTCCTCAGGTTCTTCCTAGCAAGTTCTATTCTTTACATCGTATTAAGTAAGGTTTGCATGTAACAAAACAGCTAAGGAACAAAAATAGATTACGCACCTCACCAAATATTTGTTACTTTTTTCTTTTGATATGAAATGATTCTGTAACATACATGATGTAGCAGGTTAAGAACCCAACTATAGATCAAACTTAACTAATTGATACAATGTATTATGATTTCTCTATCTTATGCCTTTACATGAACTGGAAGGAAACATGAGTGATTTGATTGTGTGAGTCCTTGTAAATAGTTTAAATAGTGTATTATAACTTAAGCCATTCAAATTTTCTATTTTTCCAGCTTTCAACCCCAAAAGTTCAGATTATGTTCGTAAGAAGTACAAGAAGAAACTAGACCGTTTTCAAGAGACATGTGATCTGATAAAGTACCTTGGCAACAACATGACTGTGAGGTACAAGGAGCCCGGAGAGAGACCACAGGACTTTGATACCAAATTACAGACATTTTTTGCTCTTAGGGGTATTGAGCCCACACCCACTTGGATTTCATAGAACTGAAAGAGAAAATAACTTGTTTTATTTGAGCATTTACTTTTTTACATAAAACATTTACTTCAATTTAATTTGTGGATACCAATGACCGAGAAATGGATTTTCATAAAAAAAATGTTTCAGTAAAATTGTTAGAAGGTGGTCAGCTGAAATCAGATAAGTAAACAAGGTCACTTATTAAAAAAAAATATTAAGTACATGCATATGTATTTAAAATGATAGTTTATGTTTTTATTTGATGTACTGATCTACAGAAAAAGGTAACTGTTATCTGCAAGATGAAGCAGATGCATAGTGCAGAGTTAAGTACAGTTTGTGCTATGATCTTAAACTAATGTTGAAAATATGTCAAGCAGGTAGTAATAATAGTTGCAGTTAGTATTGAATAATTAAAGTCCCGGGATCACTTTGAAATTACTTATATGGAAAAATACTTTTACTGATAGGATAATGATTGAACCTCATTCTTTTCAGTCTGAAACAATGTTGACATAATTTTTGCCTTTCTTTGGTATTCAAGTTGTTTCTTCATGAAAAAAGAGTTGCCAGAAAGCCTTTCTTATTTTTTGCAATTTCATTGAAAAAAATACTGCCCTCTATTCCTAACATGTACTTACTGATTTATAAGCAAAGTAAGGAATGTTTTTGGTACAAATAAAGGTCATTTCCACCAGTAAGACATTGTGCTTGGTTAAATAAGAGCTTCTTGTAACTGTGCTCCTGGGACTTTAAATAAATCCGTCCTAGCAGATTGCATTCCGTCCACTTGATAATTGTTTACTGCTATTTGGATGTCATAAGTGAGTGTAAATTCACTGTATAATTTATGCATGTATAAAATCATTCTGCCTGTGATATTTTTGTTCAGAATTTTGTACATGGTCTAAGTGCATGTATGATAACATTCCATGCAAGAAAAGTGTATTAAAAAGACTGTTTAATTGTGAAGTGTATTTTATATTGTTTCAGTTATATGTCACATACTTAATGTAATGTTATTGTAAATTCCATTGTAAATTATAAATATTTCTTGAGATATTGAATAAAAGTATAAATTCAACATGCATATTTTATTTTCAAAAGTGAACATGTATGACTCTCCCAACTGTATTGTACATATGTATTCTATTTGTTATATAAGAATAGAAATTGCTTACATCTTGCCAATGTTTTAAAGGTAGCAGAAAGTGTTTTTACTTTTTCCAATGCATTTCATCCACCAGTAACTGGGTGCAATTTTATAAAATGACAAGATATCTTGAACCAACTATTTGAGGTGAGCGTTTTGGATCCATGAATCAAACTGTCCGTTTATTATCAACATTCTGCTTTAATTAAACTACATCTCTGAAATTGCGAATTGTGTAGAAACTGTATGATTAATCTTTGCATGGTCTTCAAAAAGTTTAATTCAAATCTTGTTATCTATGCAAATCTGTGTGTTTCTGGTTTCCATGGCATCCAAAAAGTCACTGAAGTACCTGTTTAATTAAAGGTAAAAGCACTCCAAATTTCAGTGCCAATTAATTGTGTGTTCATGATGGACCTTAATGTGACAATAAGTCTGAGCATGAAACTCAGTTGAACTCGAAGCAAGTTTTATAAGAACTTGTAAGGCTAGATTGTGTCACTCAGTACCAAGATACTTACCGTTGTCTATGCTATACAACGCGTTGCAGTTGGGTTTGCCCGCACGCTATCTTGGCAATCATTACAGTTATAATCTTACGTCACTCATAGCGCGAATTTGAAACTATTATTAGAGCTAGTTTATAGGTTAACTCCTCCCCATTCAAGGACATTTAGGTACGAGCGTTCACGTCGTCAATTTGCTCCGCCCAAAAACTTGCACGGTAAGCTACTGAACGATCTTCACTTAAGTATTTTAATGCAAGTGGCAATCAGTATTTAGTAAGGTTGAATATAGGGTTCTTTGCGTATTTTGGAGTGACTTTGAGAGAAATTATATAGATCTAGACTATTTTATTTAAAATGTTGATTAATACTCCTTTAAACGAGATCTCTTTTAATCACAGCGATTGAGCTACGGTATCATTCATTGCATTTAATTTAAGTGTACTACAAAGGAAGACACCGAAATAGGGGTGTACCCGTCGTTAGTACAGGTCCGTCGTAAGTTTATGAATTATAATACAGGTAAATTATGTTTGCGGAACTTTACATAATTCATAATGACGTCTGGTGAACAAAAATATATTGTAATGCTTTTTTTCATAAAATGCGTTTTCAGTCTGTTTCTCATACAAAATGTCAACGAAACCAACTAAATTTACGAAATTATCAATATTTGAGTACACCGATAATTGATATAGCAGCACCTATCTGTAAACGTGAAAAATAGGTTTGTCTCCGGCAGTACTGGAACTCTGAACCTTTATTTCGCAAAGCGTCACCACAAAAGCAAGGTCATGGACAAGAGTAGAAGTGTCGTATTCTACTGACATACTTGTATCTAGTGCCGTATTCTACCAACATACTAGTATCTAGTGTCGTATTCTACTGACATATCACATGCATCTGAAAATGCTTGCCTGCCAAAATCTTAACTTGTATACAAGTGAATTTACGGTCATTTTCTGTTGTGTTATCACAACCAAGTTTCCTTTCTATACTGCAGACAGTGAACACAGATATTTTCGCTTATGAACTGTGTTTTTATTTTCAAAGTCAATGGTTTCTCCCTTCCTTCAATCTTCGGAGTGGGGTCGGGTTGTTGAGTCTGAGAAAAAATTCCAAAGCAATGAACAGAGACGTAGTTACTTCGGACATAAAAATGAAATGGCAGGCATGACAGTCGGACCGGTAGTTTATTGACGATTATCTAATTGATTGTACTTTATCTCATACATTTACATGTATTTCCATTCTTTTATATGCCAACCCATAAAGTGTATGTTGGATGTCTAACAGTAAACTGTTACAGTTCGCAAGATGAGTGTAGGATACTGCACTCTGACCAATGCAATTTACAACCAGGTGTCACGCATGAGCGAAATGTTGGACACATGACTTCAGAGTTACACGATTACTCAAAACATTGTTTAACTCTTTGACTAACTACAATTTTTTCGGCTATTGTTCACTTTTTGGTGCAGAAACATTCGACCAATGATAAAGAAAACATTTAAAGAATCTGCGGGAGTCAAACATTTTGTTTTGCACTGACCGCTGTGTCGTCAGTGTCACTGAAGTAAAATGTGCACACTAATCTTAGACTAATAAATCCTTGATATACTTATGCACACTAATTTATTTCCAGTGTCAATGGCTATCCACATATCCATAATTATGATAATCATTAGTAAAGTTCTAGGACATATGATTAACTCACGCATGCACGCGAGACGGTGAACTCACAAGAAGTTTTCGGAAAGACATTTAATGTACACATGTAGCAATGCATAGTAATGCATATAGTAAATTGTACGTATACGAGAACTTGTGCATATTACTTATACTTAAAATAAACAAAAACAAGTTATATGTGACGATCATGTTGGTGGAGTGCTGCTGTATATGTCCAACCGATAGTACAGCAGGGGTGTGGAATTCCTATGTCCCACTTGTGTGACACGGGATTTTCTGCCGTCGGACAGGCGGATTTTTCTGTCCCGGTTGTCCGCTTTGAGGGGAAAATGAGAAACGAATAAATAATGTACGAAAGTCATGTTTACGCCGAGACCCTCTAGATATATTTGCACTAGATTCTATTGGGAAAACCTTTTAATTTTGAGAGCGCGCTGGTTGTGTTTTTCTTTTTTTGTATGTACATGTATTCCCTCGTGGATTAGCCTCAATATTTCGACTGCAAGACAGACCCATTTTACAACTGACGTTACATCTAGTCTGTCTTTGCTAAGGGCGGCCATCGTATATAGCAAAAAGCTCTTGCGCACGATTAGTTGGGCTACTCGTGGAGGTACGCAATAAAACTTTCATAGTCCATTTCGTATGTTTGGAGAAAGTTCCATCTAGCTACTCCATTGTAATTAAAGTGCACATTCATATCTACAATATCCGATATTGATTCTGTCATGACTTTAATATTTTCTTTCCACGTTTTCGGATCAAATGAGTGCATGAATGCGGTTTAGGCAGAACGTGACGTCAGAATCAAATAAAGACTGATCGCATGCGCCCCTATTTGGCCTTGTCATTGAAAGTACGGAGGGGAGGAGTTAACCGATATATACATGCTCTATTAATAGTTTCAGATTCGCCTTTGTGTGACGTAAGATTGTAACTCTATTGATTGCTAAAACAGCGTAAGAGCAAACCCAACTGCAACGCGTTGTATCACTTCAGCCATTTCACATTTACACCGAAACCAAAATCGAGACCGAAATTATTCGTTACTGATTTGACTTGTTTCATACATACAGTGAATTTTAACTCTAATCTCTAGTTGAAACTGCATTATTTCGGTGTTGTAGAGGAACATTTATGTGCAGCTGTTTATCCGGGTATTTATGGATTCTAGTATTCGGTTCTAAGCTTTCTTCCAACACATATTCTTTATAATGTTTTGAAGCTTTGTCCACGTGAATCGTTTTTCCTTAACAGAGAACTTCCGAAATGACGATGTTTATTAAACAAACCTTTGAGAGATTCCATGTAGCAGGCTAGAATTCAGGCGTGTAAACACAGCCTAAAAATATATCTTAATTCAGATTTTGTTTAGATTATATGATGGACCCCGTTTGTTGTAATATATGTTATTTGGTTTTTGAAGTGGTATATGGGGATATATTACCCGCCTAGACTTATATTACCCGAGCCGTTAGGCATGTGAAAAGAGGGCAATATGCAGATAGTGCACATTGGTTTATCAGACATTGGTTCGTCAGACAAAAATTGTGTTTGCTATGGCGACAGAAATAGTAAATACAACTTACATTATGGATTCTGCAGTAACTCGGTTACTAACAGAGGTAGGTTTAATTAACCTGGTATAGGAGATGGAGGGCTATTCTAATTATACATATGCTTTTTTTCAAGTCGTTTGTCCGTCTTTCCATCCGTAGAAACTGGATCCTGCGATATATAAAAACAATTTAAGCTAGTTTAACGAACATTGTGGTTGTTATGGCGACAGAAATAAAATACCATTACTCTTGGTTCTGCAATAACTCAAATACCAATGGATGAAGGTATGTTGCATGTAGATTATAGCGGGCGTATGCCTTATGGCTAGAATTTTCTTTTAGGACAAAGTGCGGTGGCTATGGCAACACGAATATTGAAAATTCATTGAAAATCTTCCATGAATAAGTTTTACTAGTATGTAAGTGGTCCTGTCTGAAACATCAGTGTTTATAAAATTTTACAGGATTGTTTCTTAAGGTGGCCGTCTTCTAAAATCCTTCAAATGAGCTATGTCTGTCAATTATACAGCTTGAAACAACCAAAGAAGCTAACAAAAATAAAATTTCTAGCTTGCCTAAGGTATAAGTCCGATTGAATTAAATTGAAAAGCTTTTGAACCCTTCCTCCAAGGTAAGCAATTTACTTTTTTGTTAGTAAATACGATATATGATCTTAAATACAATAACCTGCAAATACAAACTTTCTTCTTGCAATTAAGTCTACTCTCGGTTTTAACTGATACTATATTGCATGACATCACATCTTACATGTAAAAGCAGACTATGTTCTATGTTGGTACACGTCGAATAAAGTTCTGTTCTGTTTTGTTTAAATAAGTTTGCCAAAAAATGTCATACAACAGAATAATATCTAACACGTGAGCTGACAAATGTTTGAGGCCTTTTCCTATTATAAAGACATACCATTGGATTTGACATTTCCTAAAATTAAACGTCGGGAGATTGCCGGTAGTGTGCCGGGAGATTGCCGGTAGTGTGTCGGGAGATTGCCGGTAGTGTGTCGGGAGATTGCCGGTAGTGTGTCGGGAGATTGCCGGTAGTGTGCCGGGAGATTGCCGGTAGTGTGCCGGGAGATTGCCGGTAGTGTTGTAGTTGAGCTAAACAAGGAAGTTAGATCGCTGTCGATATTGATCATGGAGGTATTAAACTTAAATAGAGAAATACTACAGCGGATAAAATTTAATCCGTCTTATATATGCAAAGTCTATAGAAAAAGTAACCATTATAATCATCATTTATTGCCGAACAAGGCTTCCAGCTGTAGGCTGAGCCCCTTGCACCCCAAAAAGTTATTATATATTGTATATTATATTATATTATATTCTAACACAAGCGGATGCTTTTCCTATATAAACATATAGGGAAAAGCCTGTATTTTATTTTACGATAAAATACAGCACGTTTTTCCAAGGACGACGTGCCTTAAATGACGTAACGACGTGACGTATTTAAACAAGCGCGTCCAATCGTATCTCACGTTTTGAGGTTACAATTAGGTACTACTACGCGTTAAATCAATTTCGGGTTGTTTTCAAAGAAACTAACGTGTTAGAATCGAAATAATAAATTGTTCCCTATATTTTATCGTTGAATAAAATACAGTCAGTCATTGGATGCGAAAAATTAAATCACTCGTGCTACGCACTCGTGATTTAATTACTACGCATCCAAATTCCTGACTATATTTTATTCAACGATAAAATACAGGGAGGCATTTATTATTTCTTAAATATATATATGAGCATTTCATTACGGTGAATGGTGTTTAAAATACAGCAACACTGCTCGGTATAAGGGGTTAAATAAACTTTGTTCAAACATTGATGTTATTTAAACTTGAAAACACCGTTCCAAACATGTATATTGCTGTGATTTAAGAAATAATAAATGCCTCCCTGTATTTTATCGTTGAATAAAATATAGTCAGGAATTTGGATGCGTAGTAATTAAGTCACGAGTGCGTAGCACGAGTGATTTAATTTTTCGCATCCAAATGACTGACTGTATTTTATTCAACGATAAAATATAGGGAACAATTTATTATTTCGATTCTAACACGTCATTTTTTTAAAACAATCCCGAACTTTTATTTAACGCGTAGTAGTACATCAGAGTAACCTTAAAACGCGAGATATGATTGGACGTGCTTGTTTACATACGTCACGTCATTACGTCTTTGAGGCACGTCGTCCTTGGAAAAACGTGCTGTACTTTATCGTAAAATAAAATACAGGCTTCTCCCTATATGTTTATATAGGAAAAGCAGCCGCTTGTGTTAGAATTACATACAAACTTAGTATGATAAAAAGGGCAAAGGCGTTTGAAATGTTGGTGAATTAAATTTCAGCCTAGGTCAGGCACTACCTTAAAAGGCCAAAGCCTTCTTCAAAATATTTAGTTTTGTCGTGTGTTTAAGTTATTACAACATATCGATAAATTTGCAAACGGTAAGGTTATTAGACTTTTTATTTGGCAATTGTTAATTGTCCAAACAAACACGTTATCTTTTACAGGGAATAGTGACAGCGGATAAACATCGATAAACACAATGATTTCAAAATAGAAACGTCTATTTATGCGATTCAACTTGTCATGAAAATGTATAGTACTTATTTTGTGTGTTTCAAGTCAATAGAATACCCTCTTATTGAATGAGATTAGCGTATCAATACGGGGATGAAAATATACTTTAAAATGAACGAATCGGTTTTATATGTGGCTTTATAGTGTACATTTTCTTTTAATTTTGGATATTTTGCTGTGCAACTTCAAACAAAGGCTTGGATTTTTAAAACGTGTTTTAAGGTATGATTACATATACATGTATACTGATCTCTCGGCATGATCGAATCTTCATCACTTAGTATTAGTAAACAATACAAATGTAAACGCTTGCCCTTCGCAATCCCATGACTTGGTCAGTCATCAAAAGTAACTCTTTATTTCTTATTATCGGCAATGATGTCATTTTAAAGGAATATTTAACATTGCCGAAAATGTGAATAGAAGAGTAATTTTTGTAATTAGAAGAACATCTATATTCATTAGTCCCTCGGGAATATTTTTAATGCATTGATTGATTTAATAATTTTGTTTAATTGACGCGGGATTGGTTAAAGCCTTGTTAAAAACGTATGTTTTTAAAGCAGAACTATTTTATTGCTTTTTTATAGTCTAATTCTTTTCACATCACATAAATCTACATCTTCAAATTATCGACTTTTGATAAAAACATGTCAATGACCATTAACAGGCCACTGCATTCTAAAAACAGCCGTCTCATATATATGACCTTAGATCGGCCATAAAATGTCTCAAATCTATGTATTTAAGTTGCAACTGTTATTACACTTTCAAATGACCACAATGCATTATGATTAAATAAGAAGCTTAACGATCAGTTATAAACTGAATGTAAGAAGTAACTCGCACGTTTTTTTGTAGAAAGAAATGAAAATTAACTTTAGAATTAGTGGATTATCAAGAATTTACCAGGATTTGGGGTATTTTGATATAGTCAAAAATACATAGAAATAGATCTAAAATGTTATTTTTATAATTTAAATACAGCTTTGGTAATATTCATAGTTCAAGGAGTATAAATAAGTGCCAGTTGTCTTTCTTTGTCAAAATCATTACGGTCATTTTAAAGGGTAACATCACTTTAATCTCTAGTTAAGCAGACAAGGGAAAAACATGTGACTCGTGATTTCGTTTTCACAGAAACTTTAATTTTGACTATATAACTGCATATGCGTGACTTGAACCACATTTTCATTAAGTTTATGCGAGGAAAGTACTTCTTGTCACCTTTCAGGTACAAGAATGTTAATTGTCAGCGATATTCATTAACTGCTTCTATTTCGTTTTCCTTAAGAAGACGTTTTTGAAATATCTTCTGCTCCATGACGTCATCAGTATTTTGTCTACATGTACAATTACGTAAATGTTCTCAATCGTATGGTCGCTACTGAGTGATTCGATCCAATACCGTGCTGTGTTCAACGCGCATGCATCCTCACCCTTATCGTTTAAAGGATGAAAAAAATCACGTTTTCGTCATGACCTTGTGATAGAATCACTCAGTCAGCAGTACGAAATTTATATTAGTATATATTATATACTTTTAATAGTGACCGAAGACTCAGCTACTGAGATTATGTTAAGCAATCTATAGAAAGATCTCACGATGGCACACACAATGTGCATCAACCATGCTTAGACTCATAAACATGTAAACATTGTACACATGTACGTAAAATCTCCTCTGTTCTGCAACATATTACATGATCTATTTGCCTTTGTAAATATTTTTGTCACTTGCATTAATTTTGTTCTATTGCATATGCATGTATATCTCCAGAAAATGGAGGTAATAAAGATACATACATATACATTTGATACAAAGATGCATTATACACTTTATGCAGGTACAGTTAACAGCAAACTTAAGATATCTTTATTGTCAAAACGAGTTTTAATACAATGCTTTCAAATTAGAAATAAAACCAGAAGTGCAAATATATTGACTAGAAATCATGGAAATACGAGGGTTCGAATCACGTTACGTAATTTGTATTTTTCATTGATATTATTTGGTATCTAAACGGAAAACAGACGAAAACGGAATGCACGAGCATAACGAGGTTTGTGTTTCTTTTTGGAAAAGATTAACATGTAAAAATAAGTAAGATGACATAATATTACATGACTATAGATAAAGTTAAACATTTATAGGCTAAACCTGAAGAAAAACGAGTTTTCACTTTCGTTGGCAGGACTCGATCTCACGATGTACAGATTAGTAATATTAAGAAAAGCAATCTCGGTACCATCTGAGCTATCGACCCTATTGATAATATGCTTCTATCTGAACGATATTTTTCAATTATCTTATATTACTTTCCTCGTACATATTCGTAAAATGTAGCCGAAGATAAATATAGACAGTAAATCGACCGGGAAATTATGCTAATAGAGGTCAGGAGGATCAGGTTAATTTGTCCGAGTAACATCATCTCACAAACGTAAGATAAGACAAATACAAAACATAAAAACAGCACCTACAAGCAACCAGACCCCGAAACAGAATGAATGTAGAGCAAATGAAACATTGCAGAGCAAACGAAACGCTTTATAGCTGATTGCAACGACTAAAAGACTAATATAGATAAAATAATATAGTGTTATTAATCAAGTGATTTCATATTGGCCTTGTTATTTGTCCGAGGGTGGTCGTATTGGCCCAAGGCCGAAGGCCAAATGCCAATACGACTGCACGAGGACAAATAATAAGGCCAATATGAAATCACTTGATTAATGATAATTTTATTATTCAACTTTACAATATTGGCTAAATAAACAAGAATATAAAGAGAATCTAACATGTTCATGAGTTGTGGATAAGGAAATCCCATCCAAGGGTTGAGATACGTCACAAAAATGAGGCTCTGTCGAGTTTTTTTGGACGTATCTCAACCCGATGGTGAGATTTCCTTATCCACAACTGAATGGACATGGTAGATTTATTTTCTCACCGCTTGAATCGCATTTTCACACAAGTAAGAAGAAATAAATATACAGGAGGGGGGTGAAAAAATGAAAATCAACTTTTTCTTGAATTTTACTTCAAAACTGTTATGGATGGATAGAAAATGATCTAACTAAGATAATGAATATCCATAACCCTATGTTTATTTCAAAAATAAAAGTTTTACAGTCATTTTTCGATATCAGCATGAGTCTAAAAACAAAATGGCGTCGTTTAAAAATCTAACGGAAGTGACTTCTCCGTATTGGCCCTCTCTTTTAAACCAATCAGAATGCTTGAATTCCATATTGGCACTGCTTTTCTCGTATTGGCCCTGCTTTTCTCATATTGGCTCAGTTATGCTTTGTATTAGCTCTACCTGTTTCATATCATGTGTGCAATTGATCTAATACAGAGTGTAATATTGTAAAGTTGAATAATAATAGCATAAATTACATTGCAGAGCAATCACCTCGATCTGTTGGAGGTAAAGTAATCATTATGTAAACAGACAAAATATATGTCTCTTTAAATAATTTATTTAAGGTATGTGTATATAGACATTATAAATTATCTGCACCCATGCCCTCGATCTCTTGATACGAAAGAATTGTGCTGACTTTTGTACGACGACGTATTTCTTATAATGATAAATTGGGTTTTATTTATCTACCTATCTATCCACGAATATAGTATAAAACACTCTTTCGAGAATATTTGAAAGATATCTATCTGTAACAACCTTTGAAAAAAAGCCGTCAATTTATAATACAGCCGGATTACGTTGCAATTTTAGTTTTGAATGCTAGTATACAACAGGCTGTAGATACAAGAACACATAACACAGACATGTGACACAACAAAACAAAAGCAAATTGGTCGAGCAACAAGTTCTTACAACATTAAAGAACGTCCCTCCCTAATAGAAACAAGAGTGCCAAACTGTCACAAAATACGTCCGTCAGAGAAGCATAACTCAGTATCTGGCAGTTCTAAGGTCTTGTTAATAGAGAGGACATTAGGCTAATTCACCTGTTTGAACTGTAGAGCGGACAATACTAATTTCACCATTTTTGATAATTTAAGAGCGATAATCCAGAAGGGCCTGGGGCAATTTTGCTGGTTATCGAACTTGTCCTAGACATTATGCCCACAAATATTTTTAGCAAGTTTGGTGAAGATCAAATGAAATATGTTCGACTTTGAGAGCGGACAATGCTATTTGGAAAATAGGTTATAATGCCTATGGCGATTTGGCTAGTTATCGAACTTGGTCCAGACATTATGTCCACACACTTGTTCAGCATGCTTGGTGAAGATCGGGTGAAAATTTTTCGACGTAGAGAGCGGAAAAGGCCGATTTGGCAAATTTTGGATAATTCAGGGGCCATAATCCAAAACTGCCTGAGGCGAATTGGCTGGTCATTGAACATTGCCCAGACATTATGCCAACAAAAATGTTCAGCAAGTTTGGTGAAAATCAGATGAAAATTATTCGACTTAGAAAGCGGACAACGTTCGGACGTCGCCCACAAAAGGCTGTGTTCCAATGATACGTCCCTTCGGGCGTATAAAAATAGAAGATTGCAATGCTATTAAGGCGACATTAGAAACAAATGCATGCATTTAATTGAATTTATAGTATATCAGTATAATCAAGTACAAATGCTTAAACATTTCTATTGAACTATGGTGATGTATTTCGCAGACTGTGACCCTGTCCCCTCGGTACGCAAAACCCTGTTATCTTATCAATAGAAAAAAGAACAACAGAAAGAAAACAAAAACAAACAAGAGCTGTCCCTCATAAGTGACGAATGTCCCTAAAGAGGTGTTTCAGTCTGTGACCCTGACCTTCAAGGTGTGGACCCGGTACATACGCATGACACTTTATCTTCATGTGCTGAACATTTGTTCAAACTCATTTTAAAATTCTGTCAAGGTATATCAGAGAGTTACAATCAGGACATGAACATGTTCATATAATTATACAGGATTCTAAACTTTCCGACCCCCAAGGGGGGAATTTACTTTAAAGGGGGGGACGCACGGAGAGACAGACGGATGCTTGGAGGCATACAAAAGTTGCATACGCTTCTTACATGAAAGAATGTGTTTATACTGTATTACTTATTACTTTAAAAATCGGTTAAAGTTTATGTACGACTTTTAGAATGAGGATATTATCGTCTTAACTTTAATAAGGTTTTCTGAAATAGTATACCTGTCTGATCATTGTAAAAAATACAACGAAATAGAAGTGCATTTGCATTTTCAATATTCGTACCACAATTACAAATTGGGTTTTTTGTCAAAAAAATAGCGATTGCTCAACAGTAATAATGCAATAAGTGTCTCAATACAAAGAAAGAGATGAAACCCGATGCCAGTGTATACAAAAGACGTATAATTAAACTAACAGGAAAATCTAAAATGCTTGTGACGGTAAACTTACGTGGTACGGTTCGAAAAGTTGAATGAATGACCTGGGACTTGAGTTGCACGTATAAATAACAATGCCGAGAACCACATTTCCTTGTTTGAACTACTTCCTCTTAAAGGTATTGTACCTGAGTACATGTGTTTGCAAAGGGAAACTTGTAGTGTTTAAATTAGTAAATCAACTGAATGCATGTTATAATTCGCAATAGTAATACCGATTTTCTCCTGCATAGGTAAATCACCAGAAAGGCCTCATGATAATATATGCAAGAAATACAATAATAGTGATAAATATCAGTAAGAAACAAATCACAAAAATAGAAACATAAACAGCTATATCATACAATACACACTGTTTGTAATACATACACAAACACGAAAAGTTGCACAAGTACAATTATAAACAACATTTGCAAAAGTCTACATTTTTCGCTGAATTTCTACCAATGACTAAAAGAGGAAATAGAGAAGCAATACCTTTATCACATGTCTGTAAAAACAATACGACAGGTATTGACTAGATGTTTTCGAAAGAATTAGGTGTCAGAAATGACAGTTGGATATCCTTAATCATTCGGTTCTCCGATTTGACAAGTTTTTTTTTTGATCTGATATTTGATAGTTATCAACATTTGAGAAGAAAGTGCCCATCTAAAAATTTATTTGATGTACAATATTAAAGAACGAAGGCGTTGGGATATTATGTTGGTTTTTCGCAGATAGATATATTACCAATCAAAAGTTCCATTAGAACAAGGCTGAAAACACAGTAAGTGCTTAGAAAACTTGTAAATTATATGCTATGAGCAACACTTGTAAATGATATGTTATGTTGAAAACTTGTAAATGATATGTTATGTTGAAAACTTGTAAATGATGTTATGTTGAAAACTTGTAAATTATAAGCTATGTTAAACACTTGTAAATGATATGTTATGTTGAAAACCTGTAAATGATATGTTATGTTGAAAATATCCATTACAGATACCGTGAGTTGTCAAAAACGATTTTCCACGGACTGATTTCTCTACATTCAATGGAAATAAAACTATGATACAGATACATTGTATTTTGGTTATAAATTTGCCAATGTTCATTTTTCAAGCAGTGCTGGTACCATGGGTACACAGTCATCAATGATTAATGTCTTTCTTACAATGATGAAAGTCACTAGTAATATCACTTTCAGTGAATATTTGGTTGTGAATTCGATAAGGGATATAACAGAAAGAGATGCATAACGGTAAGTGCCAAGGAATGGATCAGTGGTCTAGTGGTTAACGCGCTGGACTTATAATCCAGTGATCGCAGGTTCGATCCCCCGCTCCTCCACCAACATAACTAACGGTCTTTCGGGTGTATCCTTAAACCGTGGTCCGATGTATTGGTGCTGTACACCAGGCAACGAATCAGAGGGTGTCTCTGGAACGGAACGCGTTCTGTATCTTGACTATATCACGAAACCTAAAATAACTCACCTCTTCTGAGGTCGTTGGTCATATGGATTATCCGGTCCCAACGATAAAACTCTAAAAAACATACATACAAACATTATACATACAAACGGTAAGTGTCAGTTACTGAAGAGAGATAACTCATGCTGTCTTAGAATAAGAATAAGATTTGATTGTTAACTCGTGTAAATGACCCATCAACATTCGTTGGTTTCTGTCTTGTGACGCATCGAAGAATATTTATTTCGGTATTGCCGGTGTACTATTTTAAAGTATGTACATTATTTTTGTTTAAATCATCATACATTTTAACATGACAAACGTGCATCTAATGTTCCGTCCCAAGGTAATGGGAACTTTAGCCGTGGGTCTTTTTATAAGTATAAAGACGCATAAATTATGTAAGATAATGACTACAATGCAGCACGTGAACGATTAAAATGAAGACGGTTTCGTTAATAATTTAGTGTCAAATCAATATTCAACACATTGACCCAATATAGTTGGAACGAAATTTTATTAAAAATCTGAAAGCTGACTGTTTCTTTCAGGATGGACTAAGGCCGGTGTTCCAGTGATGAGTTTGTCACCGTTAACTCATTTAACAGGCAGTACCATAGAGCTACTGATTAGCTGTACAGGGCTAGCGGACCTCGATGAATTCACCAAGTCTGATCCAATGTGTGTGCTCTTCCTGAAACAGTTTGGTCAATGGAAAGAATGTGGTCGCACAGAAGCTATAAGAAATACACTCAACCCGAAGGTAAGTCCTATGATTCTTTATTTTGGACGTCAAAAATGAACTCCGGGTTACTTTTAACTATCAGTGATGTGTATATCACATAGAATTGTGATCATTGTGATATATATGTTGTCACGTGTCTATCACAGTTGCTTATACTAGAAGCACGGGAGTTTAAGGAGCCCCGTTCCTATATTATAAAGTCAGGCTAGTTGTACACTATTTAAGCATTGTTTGTCCTTTGTTTCAGTTTGTGGAATCATTTATGTTGGATTTCGACCCGTGTTTACAGCATTTCAGCATTGTTTGTCCTTTGTTTCAGTTTGTGGAATCATTTATGTTGGATTTCGACCCGTGTTTACAGCATTTCAGCATTGTTTGTCCTTTGTTTCAGTTTGTGGAATCATTTATGTTGGATTTCGACCCGTGTTTACAGCAGTGCTTAATGTTTGGTGTCTATGATATTGACAGCAGGTACACACATTGTTTATGTTTATATATAATTATATTTGAATCGACGAAATTTGAAGAAGAGTGGAATTATCTACAATCCACTTACTCTGTCAAGTTAGAAGAAATAGAGGATAATTGTTGGTTTTGGTGTAATATCACGTTTTATTTTTTTATTTTTCCAAAACTGTGGATTATTGCTTGGATAACATAAAATAAATACATCTCAATACACGCCAGGAAGAAAATTATATATGATTTGAAGTCACTAGACAGCCACTTAAATACTTTAAGTTATTGTGGTTTCAGTCGTTTAATAGATTGTGTGCTCAAGCTAGATAATATCGGTTAAAAGCTATACATAGCCTATATTGATATATGACGTAACTATTTTAATAAATTTGTATTGTATTTCATTATACATGTACTATGTTGTATCGTATTGTATGTTATTGTGTTGTTTAATGTGGTGTTGTGTGGTGTGGTTTGGTTTGGTTTGGTGTGGCGCCGCATCGTGTCACGTTGCCTTGTCCTGTCCTGCCTTGTATTGTTTCGACATCTATAAATGTCCACTCATATTTTCACCGGTTTCTTTTTCACACAGGTCAACAGATTTGAAGCATCATGACTTCGTGGGTTCAGTGGAAGTGACTTTATCAGATCTTCTGGACCATGCAAAAACTGTCTGTACATCATGCAAAACACTGCGTGTTCCAGGTAACTTAGAAGCGTCTAAGACGGGTCAATATTTATTTCATATTGGAGGAACATGCAGGGACAAACAAAACCACTAGATACATAAATTGATTATCACTTTAAAAATAAAACAGACTCGTTTTCAATAGAATGCTGTCCGTATCAACCCTAAGGAGTACATGTAATAGATATATTTTACTTGTAAAGTATTGGCCCTATAACCGTCAAAGTGATTGCTCATTTCATCATTTTTAACAACTATTTTGCACGCCTGAAATTTACCACGAAATTTACAAGACAAAATAGATTGGAGATAACTAAGTACATTTTGTAGTTACAATTTACCTATTTTACTTTCACCCTTTTATACAATGCAGGAAGAAAATAATAAGCAGAGAAAACATAATTTTTGTTGCAGGTGACCCTCGTGCACGAGGTATAATCAGCATTACATCAGAGATTGTGATAGATTCTCGGGACAAAGTTTCACTACACGCTGGAGGACAAAAGCTTGGCAAAACTGGAAAAATTATTTCCACAAAGGTTAAAATCTAACACTCATTACTATTTTAATTCTATCAATTTGGGTATTCCAATTTTCATGTGACGTCACGTAATCCTGGCACACAGTAGCCGTCATTAGAATCAAGCTCTGATCCTGTCATCAAATATTACATGGAGTTACTAAAATAAAGATGCAAGTGCAACAAAAATGATAAACTGATCTTGAAAACAAACTTCGGTATTAAAAGAAAATTGACGGAGCGAAAACTGCTGTTAAACGACAAACTGACATTAAAACCTTTTCGTTATAATCTCAAATTAATGCATATTGTGAACAACTTTGACTTTAAAGATTACATTTAATGATTGTACTGCTGTTTGATAACGTAAACATTGAAACTTTAGAAACAAAAATGTAAAGTTAACAATAATAAAGGTTCAGTCTTAATACGTGGATGATTACTCATTGCAGTACTATGGAAGCCTTGGAGGGCCACTTTTGAGTTTTGACTTATGACTTTTGTACGCCGTACTTTTGACTTATGACTAGAACTACTGTATTGCCTCTTTGGCGTTTTTATTAAAACAATATAAACACGTCAACACTCAATAAATACAATTTCTATTTAAAAGATTTTAATAAAATCAATTATATATATATATAAAAGTTACATCATTTGTGTCAATAGTAACAAAATAAAACGTGTTTTAACACGCTTTTTGTTTTGACTTTTGACTTACTACTTATGATTTATGACTTATTACTTTTTGACTTTTGACTTTTGACTTATTACTTTTGACTTATTACTTATCGCTTTTTGACTTTTGACTTTTGACTTATTACTTATCACTTATGAAAAAAGAAACCCTAATCCTAACCCTAACCCTAACCCTATACACGGTCCTCACTGAGGACCTCCAGCGGCAGGTTCAGGTAATACTAGGAACCTGCTACTGAGGACCCAACAATATAACGATATACTTATACATATTACAGCACTTTTAATTTCCTTCGGTATACCTTGTGATATTAACATATAGATACATAAAAACATAAAAGTAATTTTTTAAAAATGTTACCATAGCAACAAAAACAATCAATTTTTTTACAGTTCCTTTTATAGTTGGCTTGACGCCTGGGGGCAAGTCCCCCAACCCCCGCTTAAAGAAAATTCTCAATTGTATATTATCATTGTTAAAAGAAGGTCTCATGGTAGATAAGAAATATGTTGCTTTATGTACATTATGCTTAATGAGCTAGCTTCTTTTAAATAAAGAGATATTATTATTATTATTATTATTATTATTATTAAAGAAAGAGGACACCCACAAGGCCTCCCGAGCCGAGAGTTGCGTCGCCGCTCACTGCGGAGGCTCCCAAGGTCGCCTCCGGACGCGCCGTCACGGCTCATTGATACTAAAATAAATGACAAAGACAAAAGTAACTTAGTTCTTTATTTACAGCAAACAAGTTTACAGTGCTACGCACAAACATCTTTTAAAACCTTAATACAGGTTAGAATCCCAGTTTATATTGTCACAGCAGATCATTATGCTTTTTATGCAGTACCATTCCTCTTAAAGTGTCTGAAAGTAGCAGTCATAAGTCAAAAGTCAAAAGTTGAAAGTCATAACTTAAAAGTCAAAAACACCCGTAAGTCGAAACTCAAAAGTGGCCCTCCAAGGCTTCCATACAGTACTAATCTTTATACTTCTAATGATTGTATCAGTCTTGTAAATGTGTACATGTATACTAGTAATCAACTGCGAAGAGAAATGTCAGATTGTAAACGTGATTAGCATAGCTGTTCTATGGCAACTCAATCAGTAATATGTTACCATTGGCAACTCAATCAGTAATATGTTACCATTGGCAACTCAATCAGTAATATGTTACTATTGGCAACTCAATCAGTAATATGTTACTATTGGCAACTCAATCAGTAATATGTTACCATTGGCAACTCAATCAGTAATATGTTACCATTGGCAACTCAATCAGTAATATGTTACCATTGGCAACTCAATCAGTAATATGTTACTATTGCTTATTGCAGCCTCATGTGTATTTAGAGATATCCAGGAGTATTGACAACATCGCCTATCAGCCTGTCTATAGAACAGAAACAATACATAAAACACAAAACCCCAGGTATCAGTAGCCATTTCCTTACTTTGACGAAGTGAAAATTCAAACCTCTTTAGATTGTGATTGCCTTCAATAAAAGGTTGTCTAAAGACTTTTTACTGATGCCATAGCGAAGAATATTAAGTTTTTTAGCAATATAAGTAGCAGAGTTCAGTCCATGTTACTTAATCGGTGATTGTTTTCACCCCACAGTCTTTGCAAATACATGCCATAAATTAATCAAACATGCTACATGTATCCTGTAAGCGTCAGAACAGCACACAACTTGAAAAGCGAAATAACACTTAATGCATTGTTGGATGAAAAAATAGTTTAAAACTATTTTCCAGATGGCGACCGTTTGAAATAGGATTTCAGAGATTGTGTAATGGGGACTGGGATAGGTTGTTGGAGTTTTCCGTCTGGCATCACAGGTTTGTCAGGGCTTTTGTTTTTGTTTCGTTTGTTTTAAATACGCCCAGATTTGTTTGGCAGTCATGTATGATTGCAGATGCAAGGGACATTTTTTCACATTTGACTTAGTATCAAGATATCTAACTTGTTGGAAGAACAACCGACTAATCCTTTTGTGCTTCAGTTATGCTCTATAGATACGCTTTGAAAATGTTGAAAGTCCGTTTCTTCGGATATGTAGATGAACAAATATCATAGATATGACTTTATGTGTAAAGCAGTGTTTGTATTTAGCGACCATATGATAAACATTGAAAGGACGAAGTAATTTCAGTACAATAAAGTCTTTACGGGATTCCTAGGTACGGACAGACCTGCAGACCAAGAATTCAGTGCCCTGCATAGTAGGTCAGGATAAATATTATTCGTAAAACCCCAACGTCGAATTTTGCATATGCAAATCTACTAAGGGGACATAAATTTAAATGATTCTTAAAATCCTTTATGTGAATTGTCGAGATTTCAGGGTATTGGCAGAACAATATACTCGTATTTACTTGATTTACACACACTAACAATATATTGTTCTGTTTGATTTTCTAGTGGCTCTGGAGACTACAAGATGCTTGGTCGGAAAGTTACCACACTTCGAGAACTGAAAGTTCTTAAAGCGTAAGTTCTTGTACTTGGACATTAGTAAGACTTTATTCTGAGAATTAGACCGCAATTCTAGACTATTGCCCATGCATGTGTATGTAAGCAAAATTCCACGTGCCCAAGAAAATCACCATTCATTAAAACTATATACTTGTACTTCAATAATGAAAACAGAAAACAACTGTTTATTATTATTCAACTTTACAATATTACACTCTGTATTAGATCACATATGATATGAAACAGATGATATGAAACAGGTAGAGCTAATACAAGCATAACTGAGCCAATATGAGAAAAGCAGGACCAATACGAGAAAGCAGGGCCAATATGGAATTCAAGCATTCTGATTAGTTTAAAAGAGAGGCCCAATACGGAGAAGTCACTTCCGTTAGATTTTTTTAAACGACGCCATTTTGTTTCAGTTGATATGCAGACTTTTTTAGACTCCTGCTGATGTCTTATTTTACTAAGTTAAATCACCACGTTAAAAAGTTCAGTTAAATACAAAAAACATTGTTATTGGTACAAGAACATTTATTTCTCACTTACCGGACAGAAAAATCTCTATTTTTAGCAGTGATGGAAAATCTTATCTTACATAGGGTTATCGAAAAAAGACTGTAAAATTTTTACTTTTGAAATAAACATAGGGTTATGGGTATTCATTTTCTTACTTATATCATTTTCTATCCATCTAAAGCAGTTTTGAAGTAAAATTCAAGAAAAGTTGATTTTCATTTTTTCATCCCCATCCTGTATTTGCACTTATTTCTTCTTTCTTGTGTGAAAATGCGATTTAAACGCTGAGAAAATAAATCTACCATGTCCATCGAGTTGTGGATAAGGAAATCCCACCTTCGGGTTGAGATACGTCCAAAAACAACTCAGCAGAGCCTTGTTTTTGGGACATATCTCAACCCTCGGGTAGAATTTCCTGAACGTGTTAGATTCACTTTTTTCTTGTTTTTTTTAGCCAAAATTGTAAAGTTGAATAATAAAATTATCATTAATCAAGTGATTTCATATTGGCCTTGTTATTTGTCCTCGGGCAGTCGTATTGGCTCTCGGCCTTCGGCCTTGGACCAATACGACCACCCTCGGACAAATAACAAGGCCAATATGAAATCACTTGATTAATAACATTATAATCTCAGTCGTTAGAAAAGTTACTTTATTTTGCAATGATCAGGTATGCTACGTTTCATCAATGCCTGTCAATGGTTACGGAAAACCAATACCAGTTCTGTTTTAATGAAATTTTAACCATTATGGAAACTATGCGAAAAAGATAAAGCCCGACAAAATGACGGTATAATTAAAAAGGACACGTGCGATTAACAAGCTAAATCCTATTTTTCAGGAGTGGCCATTACCAGGAGGTTAGTCTAGTGCCAAGAAAGAAAGAAAAACACAAGAATAGTGTGAAGATTACAGTTTGTGGTTATCTCAGGTTCTTCCATATAAGGTAATAACCTGCATATCAATTAAGCAAAGGATTATCTTTTCATAAATCAAACTTTCGAAAAGGCTTACTTAGCTTTTAAGTTTTAATATAATTTGATACCGAATTAAAAGTACTACATTTTAATATTTATTTATTTATTTATGTCTCATCCATCACATGTATACATATAAAACATACATACACAAACCAACATATATTAACATGAAAATGGCCATTCTTAGTAAGAATTATATGAGACTTCATATACTTTTTGTACAATAAATATCACAATTACTATCACTTATAATACAAGGTAAAAGTTAGATAACCATCGCTAATCCAAGCCTAAAATATGCCATAAAAGTTTTTAGGTAAAAAACTGAAAAGGAAAACTGCACTACTGCGCATGAAAAAAAATGCCTTAAAAATCAAATATCAGCCTTGATCAGATCAAGGATGAACTGATTAGCAATAATTACCTAAACTTTATTAAAAGACGACAAGAAACAGCCAATTAAGACACGTGACATATACATGTATCTACATAAAACAGTTCTTGTGTAAAATTTAAGTGTCTAAAGAAAGTATATACGAATAAAGTAATATATTATTTACAAAGATAAAAACTACGACGTTTAAGAATGTTAAAACAGGTTTTGGCACAGAGTCTAATTAATGATTGACTAGAAAACAGGAAACTGAACTGGTCAGTCTTACTGAAATTTGAAAAATTCGGGTCACTACTGTCGCCTTAGCTAATAATTCTGCTCTCATATCACCATAAACAGCACAATCTAACAAAACATGTAACTCATCCTCAACTATGTTACAAAAAGGGCTATACGATCCTCTAACCTCAGGTTTTCAAATCTTCCAGTTTCTATACGTATAGGAGCGACCCCGCATCTAAATTTACAAAATGCTGACCTGTGTTTAGGGGGCAAAATCAACTTGCAATATTCTTCGGTTTTATACTCCTGCTTAAAAGTACGGTAGGTTCGAAGCTTATTTCGACCCTGACCAGAAGTACCTACAACTTGTTTATTGAGGCAGACCAATCGGACAGATACAAGTTCATAACCATTTTTGCAACATTGTCAACGAATGACTGTTTGTGTAAAGGCACAGACAAGTCATGATCGAAAACCAAGTCAAATTCCATAAATTTTTTCTTTACAAAATGAAACCAGTTTTTACAATGCAATGACTTTAAGTTAGCCCATATTGCAATACGTTTGTTCAGTCTAGTGTTATTTGTCTGGGAAAGACGTACCCACAAAATCTCATGGCACGATTATGGACTGCATTAATGCATGTAAACGATTTGTAACCCCATACTGAAGAACCATATGCAATTACAGGCCAAACAATAGAGTCATACAATTTAGTGAAAACATTGTGAGGTATCCACCTACAGTTTGCATTTAGCAATAAGCAAACCCAATGCCCGACTAGCACTTTGTGCTACCATTTTAATATGTATCGCACGAAAATCCGTATATTCATTACGCACTTATTCATAAAAATAAGCTGATGATTTTCACATAAACGGGTGTCGCAACTTTTGACGAGACGTCCGTACATATCAAGGGTTCACCCTTGATATGTACAAAAATGACCGAGCATTAAGTTCCGCATTTGAAGTCTTCATGTTCAAAGGAAGACCGTTGGTCACATTCGAAGTCTTTCAGTTCAAAGAGAGACCGTCGATCACATTCGAAGTATTTCTGTTCAAAGGAAGACGGTGGATGACATTCGAAGTCTTTCTGTTCAAAGAACTACTTTGATCACATTTGAAGTCTTTCTGTTCAAAGGAAAGCCGTTAATTACATTCGAAGTCTTTCTGTTCAAAGGAAGACCGTTGATCACATTTATAGTCTTTCTGTTCAAAGGAAGACCGTTGATCACATTCAAACTTTTTTGGTCAAAGGAAGACCGTGTATCATATTTGAAGTCTTTCTGTTCAAAGGAAGACCGTGGATCACATTCAAAGTTTTTTTGTTCAAAGGGAGACCGTGTATCACATTCGAAGTCTTTCTATTAAAAGAAAGACCGTGGATCACATTTAAAGTCTGTCTGTTCAAAGAAAGTCCGTAGATCACTTTCGAAGTCTTTCTTTTCAAAGGAAGATCGTGGATCAAAGCCGGATGTCTTGTCTATTTTACAACGCCTTAGCACAGGGTGCGTATATTACAATAATGACAACAAAGAGATCCACGCTAGACTCACTATGTCCAGTACAATATACAGTTTCTTAATCCACACTATTCGTAGGATTCCTTTTGTTTTGGTAATCATAGAGTATTTGTACCTTGATTTCTCTTTACAGGATAAATTGTCAGTATTCTCTAATGGACTATATCCGTGGAGGAATGACGCTCAATCTCATCGTTGGAATAGATTTTACAGTAATTTAATGTTTTTTGTTTCTGACCTTTTTTCTTTAAAAGTCTGTAGTGTTGTTTCATGGCTTGTTTTACTGAGAGGGGAAGTGACCCACACATTTGATTTGGGGAGAACATTAGCTAAGTATTATGACAAAGGGGAATACATATATTGAGGTAAAGCCACCTTTAGGGGAAAACTACACGATTTGAAAGAATTTTGCTGACGGAAAAACGCCTGAAAACGGCCCGTACTATAGAAGGGACAAAAATGTGTTTGTCTCTATTTGGAGACAATCGCGTGAAACATTTTTACTTATGTTATTTTTAATTTCCTACTTTAAGTTTGTCAGTAGGCAACAATGATTTTAGGGATTCATCTTAGACATACACATGTGCCCAATATTTTTACGATACTTTCTCCATTTATGATAAAACAGACTGATGTATGATATAATTGTAGCTGAATTTAGTGAAACTGGATAATATAGATAACATAGGTTCTATTCATCTTTTTAATTTGCTTCAGTCATCCAATGGTAAACCAAGTGAGAAGCTATGTCTGCACGATACAACCAGTGACGAGGTAACCATTCGCTCCTCCACTCTCTTACATGTAGATATTCTGGAAACTATTTCAGGATATTAACATGAAAAATGTCAAAAAATTTAAACAGTACCTATGCACGTTTTGCACACACGAGTATTTCAGTTTTCAATTTAAATAAACTACTCAAAACTTTATAAGGACCGTTTTATTTGCAATCATTAAGATTGTCGAATATACAAAACATATGAGTTGAGCATTTTCTTTATACAAACATGTATGCAGTAGTGCAAGCATTACATTGTCAGTGATAACAGTGCAACGGGACAATAATTTGTTTTTTTCAATTCAGGGAAATCAGTACACTGAAGTGATGGAAAGTCTTGGATCTTTAATACTCAACTGTAACCAGGAAAGGAAATTGTCGTTGTTTGGGTTTGGAGCCAAGACAGACAACTCTGACAAAGTATCACACTGTTTCCCTCTTTCTGAAGACTGGGACAACGTTCACGTGAACGGAATATCGGTACGTCATAACTAATTAGTAAATTAAACGTTGGTAGGTAACATCATTGTTTGTCTGCCATCTACGTGTGTTTTTATCTCGTCTAATGCATTTCGATACAAGCAAGCAAAATATAGAGAAACAAAATAAAACTATAAATAGTTTCTAGTTAAAGTACTGATTGCAGTCATTTCTATTTCACAGAGTGCAATAAATGTTTATAAAAAGGCAGTGAAAAAAGTACGCTTTGCAGGACCATCAAGGCTCAAACCCATGCTGGCTATGGCAGAGTCGATGGCAGTGAGGGAGCCAAAACAAAATGACCAAGTTTACCATGTTCTTGTCCTTATTACGGTATGGTTTTACTTTCTTTAAGCATTTATACGTTACAACAGTCGGGTCACAGTTTTGAACCAGTTTTAATGTTTTTCAAAAGTTAGTCATCAGTTTGTACATGTACACGTAACAACAAAAAGTACATGTGCTTTTATACTACATTTAAATCTAAAGCAGTGAAGGGCCTTTTATGTTTGTTTCAGGATGGCATAATCAATGATTTTGATGATGTTATGGAACGCCTTATATCCATCAGTCATTTACCACTATCAGTCATGTTCGTTGGAGTGGGCCCGGCAGAATTTTCTCTAATGGTAGGTTTATGTGACAAAGTAGATTGTATTTACTAACTATGAATAACGTTCAGTCACGCTACCAAAGTTTTTCAAAGTTTATTGGTCAAGTCATGGCCCATTAAGGGCATAATAAATACAACTAAAGTATTGAGCAAATATTTCACATATGAGTGGAGAATGAGGTGACCTAACACATAGTGACATACATTCTATTTAGAACATACTAATAAAATCTTTTTACAAAATAGTGCTAATTTTAACAATGTTTTTTTTATCTTAGCTATACACAAAAATCGACATAAATGTCTACATAGCAAACCCTGTTGTTAACTGAAAACGCAACTGGCTTTAACATCAGTCCGTGTTACACTAGCCTTCAAAGACATTTCTAGCAACATGAAACGCTGGCTGACTATTGTTTATTATTTCAGTGCTATTTTCTCTATTGATAAATTGATTAAATTCATCTTGTTTTCTTATAGTTTGAGAAAGTTTTCCTAAATCATATGATGTTTTGTAGTAGATATTAGCACTTCTTTTGTGTGAAAAGACTTAGTGTACATTGTATCTATACTTTAAAAAAAACTAGTTAAAGTGTTTCAGCTATCTCTTTTACAGGAAACATTCAGTTTCCATAATGCTGGTATATTGACATACAAAGAAATAAATATGTGTTCAACAAGAAAACACACACATTTTGTGTCTTTCCGTCGGGAGTCTCAACAGTCAGCTAGTGCTGATGTGCAGGTACAACATTTAGATTATATAGTTAAGTAAGCCTTGATCGGACTAAGACTTTTTCTTTTGTTCTTTACATATTCAAACAGTCTATATCGTTTATACATTTTGGATGCAGTAGAGAATTCCCGGCGATACCAACTCTTCCGTTTGCGTTCCTTCTTTTGGGATTTTTACAGGCAAACTGTTTCAGAAGCTAATGTTTAACTCTCCCAAGAATCATGCGTAGTAATAACGTATCGAAACTTGAATTAGACATAACACAGACTACTTTCAAATGTACGATGTACTTTTGCAGGCGCGGGACGCTTTCGCCGTGATATCTGCTCAGGTTACGGAGTACATGAAGAATAAAGGTATCAGCCCAAACAAACCAAGACTTTCAGTTACTGAATCTCTTCAATCAGAACAATTGTTATATAACTGCGAAGACGAAGCTGACAAAGTGTCATTGAGGGCGTCACTACGTTCTGATAGGCGGAGCCTACGCACTGTCGGTAGTTACAGTAGTTTAATTAAAAGTATGGCAGGAATCAGCGGACCTAGTTGCCCAACTTGTGGATCAACATTAGAACCTGGAACTCCCTTATTTTCTGAAATGAGTAATGTCGGATGAAGACGAAAGTGCCAAAGAACTTATAGAAAAAGCTGTGCAGTACTGATAGAGTGATTTACAATTTCAAAAAAAAAAACAGAAATAAAGTTTTCATTTCAGCACTGACTTGCCATGGGCCTAAATACACTGTCATGCCAGATGAGGGTGCTGGTTTTATTATTTTTTAAATATCTGTTCTATAAAATTTAATAAAGAGTAAGCTTTAGCAAAATGATATCAATTTTTACAAACTCAACAAACAGATATACAAAATACACATTTCACCTGAAAATAAGCTGAGAGTGCACACTTAAAGTGTCATGTGCTCTAGATCGTCAGCCACTAGCTTGCTATAGAAGCTTTATCGCGCTGTTTGTAAACATAAATTAGTACTACATGGTTTTGAAACCACTCACCGTCGATCTGTCAACTCATATTTTTCTGAAATCTGCATATTATCAATCATTTGTTAGAAGTTGATAAAACTTGCCATTGTCATCTACCAAGTATGTTCCATTCTACGCAGGTTTGGTTTTCCATTGTAACAAAAATGACCAAACTTTACCAGAAAATCATTTACATTGAAACAGATTAACATGTTTTAAAATATCAGGATGCCTGCGAGACCCTTTACCACAAGCATGCACGTTGGTTCATAAAAAGGGGATATCTTTATGTGGGTCTCTGGCAATTACATTACTAATTATACCAGAATAATACCAATAGACAGACAGTGAATCTGTTCAAGAAAATCTTGGCGTCAAAGTGATGTTTTCTGAATTTCTTACTATGTTAAAATTTTGTTCCGGTAATAGGTTGATCACCTATTTTTATCGAAACTTATTGCCACGAGGGTATAACATCTGCTCTGTAACATGACTATAGGGTTGGCAACTTGTTTAATGATTTCATGGTAATTATATTTTCCTTCTTAGTTCTGTTTCTGTCGATTCTTTAAATGGATACATCATTCAAGAGCCACTGTGCAAGAAAGGCATTACTCTTTTATGGGATTATACAACATTTGCCAGTTTGACTTGAAATTCAGCTAAACTCGAAAAAGCTACATCTAGGGACGTTCTATCGCCCTCCTAACTCCTCGACTAATGTTCTATCTCAATTTGAGAATTCTATTGGACTCGCTTCTGATACTAACATCCCAGAAATACTTATAACAGGAGACTTTAATCCTGATATTCTAAAACCCACAACGCATAACAAAATATCTAATCTTACTACACAATATAACATGACACAGAGAATTAACGAACCGACACACTTTACAGAAACATCACAATCCCTGATATATCTTTTTCATGTCTCTTCTTCCTGCAAGGTAGCTCTGTGCGGAGTTAGCGAACCATTTTTAGACCAAAATGTTAGATATCACTGTCCAATTTATTGTTGCATAGACTGCTCCAAACCACAAAAAAGAACATTTCAAAGAACGATTTGGCAGTTCAACCGCGGAGACTTCTCCAGTCTAAGGTAAGAATCTTTTCCATGGGATACCCTCTATAATGACGATACTGACATCTATGCTCACAACATCATGATCACAATTAATGAAGTATCCACAAAGCACATACCACATAAAGAGGTTACTATAAGGCAGTCAGACCCGCCATGGATGCACAACGATATTAGAAAATATATAAGACAAATCGAAAGCGTTTGATCGTGTCTGGCATCGTGGACTTCTTCATAAACTTAAGGCAGCAGGTATATCTGGTCAGCTTCTTGATTGGATTGGCAAGTACCTCTCAGATAGAAAGCAACGAGTTGTTCTATCAGGAGCTTACTCCGACATTGTCTCCATTTCAGCTGGTGTCCCTCAGGGTTCGATCCTCGGTCCGCTTCCTTTTCTTGTCTATATCAATGACATAGTCCTAGATAAATTCTACTATTCGCCTTTTGCAGATGATACAAGCTTATACCTAAACTGTAGTTGATAACCCAATAAACGCAGCCTCTACTCTCGATCATGATCTGGGGAAGATTTCCAAGTGGGCGAGTGACTGGTTGGTGGATTATAACCATGCTAAAACCGAATCGTTTATAATTTATCCAAAATCCACAAACCATTTCACCCCCTCTCAAAATGAACAACATTAAAAAACAGAAGTTACATCGCCCAAACATATTGGAGTCACCTTCTCAAATGACGGTTCCTGGCATAAGCACATAGCGAACATGAAGAAAAAGCATGGCAAAGGATAAACATCATGCAAAGCTTAAAATTTGTTCTTGATCTCAAGCCTCTTCAAACCCTATATACAGCCTTCGTAAGGCATATTCCTGAATATTCTGACGTTGTATCGGATAACATTACCGTTCATGACGGATTTGAACTGGAAAAGATCCAACTAGAAGCACTTAGAAGCATAACAGGGACAACCAAACTTGTTTCTTTCTATAACCTTAAAGTTTATAAAGAGTCCGGTTTCCAACCTTTAAAGGAAAGAAGAAGGAAACACAGATTAACTCCTTTTTACAAAATGTCAAATAGTCTTTCACCCCTTTACCTTTCATCCATGGTACCGGATCAAGTTGGGAATACCTCTACATACAATCTAAGAAATGCTAATGACCTCAGAACCATACACTGTAAAACACATCTCTTCTCTAGCTCCTTTCTGCCACAGACTATTTCAGATTGGAATGAACTAACCATCAAAAACAAGTTTTCTCCAAGTCGCAATGTCTTGAAATGCAGATTAAACGCAGACGTTGAAAAGGTCACCAACCATTATTATGTAGGTGATCGTACAATTCAGGTTCTACATACTAGACTGAGAACTCACTGTGGTTCGTTGAACGAACACTCTGTTCAAAAAACATTTGTGATAGCCCGCTATGTATATGTGGAGAAATAGAATCAACACATCACTACTTCTTCAAATGCCATTGATATCAGAGGGTACGTTCTGAACTTATTAATAATGTCAGCCCAATAGTAAATGTTTCACTGTCACATCTATTACATGGGGATAGAAACATCCCAGACGCAATGAATGAAAGGGTGTTCTCACATGTGCACAAATATATACAAAGATCCAGGAGGTTCACACAACTAAAACTATAAGTATCTGTAAGTACATAATACAATTTTGGACATGATTCTTCAAGTTTTCTCTATAACGAAACCTAAAGCCTATCTAGTCAATTCTTATGTGTTTTATCTGTTAGTAAAAGAATAAACTGCAAGCATGCATCATACATTTTGTTTGATAAATTTATGTTGTTACTGTAAAAAATTGATGAAAGTATTTATGCATGTATCAGGAAAGAGCTTCTATACAGGCGCTTAGCTCCTGAATATTGTTATTATATACATTTTTTGTATTGTATTTGTAAATGCGTTTATCTATGAATAAGTAATGTTTAAACTAAACTAACATTTACGGTCGCAAATTGTTCAAGGTTTGTACTCCGAAATAATTTTGTCATGTATCAAAGTGTTCAAATTGTTGTCTAACTTATCCCTTAATACATTTTGTATAAAAAGGTTTCATACGGACTACTTAATGGTATCTGTGATATCCACGCCATTTTAGACACGGACACGAACTGGCTACGAATTTAATATCCTGTGCTGCTTTAAAGTTCGGTACAAAAATGAAATAAGATATCTTTAGAACATGATACAACTTCGCGTTAATGCACACCTTGCAACACTTGAAAAGGAGATCCTAGACTAGTTGTCAAGAATAGTTCAGCTCTGCGACGTGAGGATCGATATTTCTTTAAACCTTCATAACATTCTTGGTAAATAAAATAACAGTAATGAAACAGGACTTTCACAATGTGTGGATTCATGTTTTGCTTCTACAAGATGGTCTGTAATAGGCTATATACCTGATAATGTTTTTGTACAAAACCATAGGTTTTCTAACTTCGTATTTTATGTCTGCAGAAGCAGCAAACGTTTCAAACATATCTTTGGGAGGTCGGCATGAAAAATAATTTTCTAGACACTTGTTTAGGACAGTCAAAACATGAAGATGCGTTGCAAATATATATAGCTGATCTCTATGTTTGTAGTATTTTACCACTTATTTGACATTTTATTTTAATAGCTTAAGATATATTATGTTGATTTCCACGCGCCAGAGAAAGATTTGTAATGTTCAGAAGATGTTGAATCAGAGGCATGAACCGTATCATTTTTTTACGATGTGGTTTTCATTGAACCTTACAATTTTTAAACAGTGTGTTTAACCATGATTTAAGTTATGTAAGGTCGTTGTGGTTTTAATTTTTCTTTACTGTAAAGCTATTTACATAATATTTTTGTATGCACGATTTACTTTTAAATTGGAGGTTATATATTGTCCTAGAATTCTTATGTGCAATGTTACGTGTATTTAGATATAGTTTCTATTGTAAAATTACAGTAACTTGCCACTGCATTTTCTATTGGATATTGTTAAGTTTATTGTTAATAAAAACGTCATACTTCAGAGCGTAGAAAGAAACGAGGAAAATAATTTGTTTATGTAACAAGGAAAGGCGTTCACCCAATATGATGTGTGTTTTTGCAGTACACCTTTCAAGGATAGAGGATAATTGTTGGTTTTGGTGTAATATCACGTTTAATTTTATGTTTTCCAGTGAATGATACACTTGTTTTCTCAGTGAAATAAAAGTAATAATCCACAGTTTTGAAACAGTGGATTACTTTTTTTATTTTCACTGTTTTGGCAATTTTTAACCCAAACAGCAAAAAGTATACCGAGCGTAATTAGTGCTGGAAACCATGCGATTTTTGAGTTTGTTTCTATGAAATATCCAAATCGCGGGTAACATCATCAGAAAACATAGCACAAATGACGTCATTTTAAAGACGTCATCGTCGCATGGTTGCCATCATTGATTACGCTCGGTATACTTTTTGACGTAAACCGGGTTAATGCAAAAACAGGGAAAATAAGAATGGAAATCCACTGTTTCAAAACTGTGGATTATCACTTTTATTTCACCGAGAAAACTCAATATTTCACTGGAAAAAATAAAATGGAATAGGGTTATTAGTATAGTAACGTGATCCAGCATGCCGGTTTTGCCCGAGTCGTGCGCCGGATCATACGAGTGCGTAGCACGAGTATGATCCAACCTCGACGAGAGCCAATCCGGCTGATGGTTCACATTACTATAACATTACTATACTAATAACCCTGTTATTATATACCTTTTTACACTTGTTTGCGTGAATAGACTAAATAAAATGAAAAAAACTCTTTTTAGAGCGAAATGTAAGTAGTGTGCGACGTCGTTTTATTGTCGTCATCGTATTAACAGGTATTCTAACACAAGCGGCTGCTTTTCCTATATAAACATATAGGGAAAAGCCTGTATTTTATTAAACGATAAAATACAGCACGTTTTTCCAAGGACGACGTGCCGTAAATGACGTAACGACGTGACGTATGTAAACAAGCGCGTCCAATCGTATCTCGCGTTTTAAGGTTTTTGTGATTACCTCCCCTACGCGTAAATGTCGGGATTGTTTTCAAAGAAAATTACGTGTTAGAATCGAAAATAAATTGTTCCCTATTTTCGTTGAAAAAATAAGTCGCATTTGAAGGGAAAAATTAAATCCCCCCTGCCACGCACTCGTGATTTATTACTACCATCAAATTCCGATATAACGATAAAATACAGGAAGCTTTATCTTAAGTAACGACCCAGTCAAAAGCGACGTTATTAACGTCATGCGTATTTCAGGGCCAATTGAATGCACTCTTACAAATAATGCCGCACTTTCCGTATTGCACGTACATACAATTATATTGTTTTTTTTCTCTCCTGCCGTATTTGATTTTTTTTAACATAATATTTACAGGTTTATAATAGAAAACAATAAAGAGCAAGCTCGTATTTCCATTGTGGTCCTGAAGACAGAAGCAGATTCAAAGTAATCGGGTACCAGACCCTAGCTATTTTTGCGAATAGATCCCTTGGTTCTTTCACATGCCCGATGTATTTCATAAAATCTGGCATCGAACAACTTGTTAATACGCCTACAAGGGTATCAAAGACTACTTCAACAATAATCTATCATGTTAATACAAATTGCACTGACCACGTTGACAATCTAGCTTCGCTCGGTTCCTCCTATCTCCCCGCTTCCCTCTGATCGGAACAACCCAGTCCTCCACAGCAGGACATGTTGATCCTCATAATCTATCACCGGTAAATGCGCGGAAATATGTATCTCATAGGTGAGAAAATAAATGATATGCTCACTATAACATCGGTAGTGCCACAAGGGTCCATACTAGGACCCGTACTATTTCTCATATACATGTATATAGATGATATAGCGTTTTGTAATCATAATAACATGACTATCGACTTATTTGCAGACGATTCAACATTACATGAAGCTGGTTATAGTTTAACAAACATTGAATGCCAGCTTCAAAATAATCTTAACTGCATTGTTGAGTGGTGCAAAGTAGATAATATATCCTAACACCTTACTAAATCAAAATGCATTGTTATCGCCACAATGTATAAAACGAAGAAAGCTGCAAAGCTATATCTAACAATAAATGGAATCGCCTTAGAAAATGTATGTTTACAAAAGTTGCTTGGGATTTATATCGATAGTAACCTAAAGTGGCATTCACACATAGACGTTTTTTGTAAAAGAAAAACTAAACTATAAATTTCTTGATTAATGCTACCATATTTGGAGAAAAGACAATAACAGATACATGAATTTAATAAACATTTTACAAAGAAGAATAACATGGATACTACTGAAAAAAACAAAAACGATCACCATCCTTGTGGGTTAATTCAAGAACTTATAATAAATGGTTAACGTTTACAGACAGATGTAAATATTACTCCGCTGTACTTAATTGTTTACAAAACTTTAAATGGTATGGCCCCATCAAATATGACAGACCTACTAACATTAAAAAAATGAACATTACACGATGCGATCTACTTCAAAACATGATTTAGTTTTAAATATATATACTTCCTAGAACCAATTATTTCAAAGATTCATTCTCCTGTTAAAGCATGAAAAAATGGAATGAAATACCAAATAATATAAGAAGTGCAAAGAAGCTTACATCTTTTAAAGCTAACGGTTAATCCTATTTGTAAGATAAATCTAAGCAATAAGTTTGCTTGCAGTATTTTAATGTTTACAAATTGTATACATGCGAAATAAATAGACAATTAAAACGCACTTACGAATTGAGTTGAGTGTCTGTCGGTGAATGTATGAATGAAGTATAGGTTTCTTAACTATTTTGTTAAAGTTTAATAGTAATTTAAACATATATATTATGCATGTATGTGATTGTGTGAATGTGATACGTCATTTGCCTTTTTCATATTTGTTCATAGAAGGCCGCATTTTAAATATGATGTTGTTACAGATTTCTGTAAAATATCATGATGTGTTACCTTCTGAAAATAAAGATATATTATTATTATTATTATTATTATTATTATGATAGCACCGATACACACGCGGATACCTCTGAATTTATAACCAGTTCATCTCTATATGGGTGGGAAATACTGAAAAGCGTTTCTGAAATGTACTGTGCCCCGGCCGGTAATCGAACACAGGACCTCCGGATTGATGGCCGTGAACGTTAACCACTCGGCCAACGCACCTCCCTACATTAAAAGTCATTGGGAAATCAAGGAATGTATGTAAGCACATAAGCATGGACATATTTTCATTGCCACCTGACAACACTAAAACATGCCTCTCTGTTGTTTTATGTTGGGTACATATAGCTAGAACAAAATTTATTAATGTTAGTATTTTGATAAGTTTAAAAGGCGAAATAAGAAATTTTTAACACAATCAGCTCAATGCAAAATCACAAAGAAGAAAGAATACTTTTAGTACAATACTTCTTATTCAGTTTGCTTTGAAAAAGTATTGATTAAAAGTTGCATTCTGTATGTACGTCAAGTGAACACTGATGTAAAAGTAGGCCTCTAGCGAGACGACCATCTAAAATATAGTGACACATTAACTACTGGGTTCATGTTATTGTCAAACGCCAGTGCGTGGTTTAATAGATTGAAATGTTTATAAACGATCTCAAAATTTTGAAAGATGCGGTTGAGAGAAGACAAATGATGTGGCTGAGAGAACATATGAAAGTGAAAATGTCATTCTGTTACTAATTATCACGCTGGATTGTGGGAATGAGCAGCACGTCTATTTACTCACCTTAAAGATAATGAATGGTGCTAATTGTTAAATGTGTTTCTGTCAGACCTTCGGATTAGAAGTTGGTACAGTACACACGGCTTATTGTAACAATGGATATGTACAGGGCAGTAGCAGTATGCCTCGTCATCTTTGCATCTTATATAAATGGTAAGTTTTACACAACATTTGTATTTAAGAATAAACATGTAATTATATGTGTTATAACATTTGAAAGAAAGCGTTAACACTGGGTTATTTTTGCTAATATAGTCTATTAACAGATAACGTAGAACAAAAGGCGCGTTTTATCTGTTTAAATCTGGATATGCTGACAGATTCCAAGATGAGATAGGGGCTACATGTATGAAATAAACTAACTAAGGTGATACGATTTTAGAATAAGATATGAGATACAATTTGCAGTTATTGAAAAGCTTGTGACGTGAATTGTCACTGTCATTCAGGATGTAAAAGTGTTAATCAATCAAGTGGACATATTACAACAGAATATACAACAAGCTATTCATCGTCTGTAGTATGTTCAAAAACAAAATCATCAAGTTATTTGATTAACTTCCAATAAAAAATGCAGAACAAGTAGTTGCCATTTAATTATTTGTTTGAACGAATTGCTGTTTTTTTGAAGGTCTCAAATTGACAGTAACTACTGCTATAGTTGAAAAACGACACTTCGTCTAATTGATTATTTTGATTAATATCATTAGATAGTACACTAGTATATATAATGTTTTATAATTATCCCATTTTACAAATGCGATCAAAGTAGTAGTTAAAGTTTCCTTTTGAAATTCAGAATCGTTTATGCGTAACATCAAATCGTCTACCCATATTTTATTACCTTCTTATCCATATATAAAGTAACCTTAAACAAAAAATAGTACAAACCAAAAATAGCAGATTGAATTCATTAACTTACACGGATGAACAGAATAGAAACCTGATTTTGAAAGCTCGGGTTATATAGGCGTATCCATTTGATGCTATCTTTAGTTTGTATGTCAGAAAGCTTATATATTTATATATGTAATTTAATCTTTAAACTCCAACAGTTTAATAACATATTCGTATTATAACTGTTATTGCTTAATTATCATGCTATTTGTGTCTCATGTAGAAGGTTTTATTGTCAACAGGGTCTGTGTATGAGTCATACTAATATTTGTAAGCAGATAATATCTACATGTATTATGAATGAACATGTCATTTGTTGATCATGGTTTTCTGTCTGACTATGGCTTACACTGGTCAGAAATGTCTACCACTAGCAGAGAAAGGATTCATCTTTTCTTTTCTACCTAATATGAATGAAACATTTGTACACCCCACGGAAATTTTGTTTGTATGTAAAACGAGTATAATGTCCTTTCAGTTTGATTGACATATATCTTACAGGTCATCCTCGGTGAGTTCTGATCTGTATCAATAGCCAGCGGGGAATGATTTACTTTTTGAAACAATAGCATCGTGTACTCTTATCTCAAGGTAGATCGCATCTTCTCCTTAAAACATTAATCCTTCAAAGTTGGTCCTTTTACACTTATTAAATTTGGAAGTAAACTTTAATCTGGGCAAAACAATTCGATTTCATCCGTGACATCCAATATACATGTACATGTAATGCATCTGAGATAATACCCTGTGTCCCTATAAGCATAAACGGCATGATACCCTTAGGTAGGACGTTTAGACTTTAAGTAATTATGCCCTTTTTGTAAAGTGGACATTAACCCATTTGTCAAATTATCTATGGAAATCCAATTGCATAATAAATACCTGTATTAATTTGTCAAACAAAAATTATTCAATAGAACCTTTCTTTATTCGAATAAGTCAAGTTTTAAACTTTGGAGAGAGAATGGGCTAATTAATGTCCACCTCCACAAAATAATAAAGGAGCGTTGTACTTATATTCTCCTTGGGGCTAAATATTTGCAGTTCCAATATTTCTATAGGTTGAATCGTTTTTCCCGTTTTTCAAATAGAGAGAATGGGGCGTTTTTATACGGCTGCATCTTTCGACATACAAAGCTTTTATTTTCATATTTATCTTTAAGATTGAAAAAATAAACTACATGACTGAGAAATTTCAAGTACATGTTACAACAACAACAACAACAACAACAACAACAATACTTTTATTTCATCCCAAATACAAATACTGTATCAATATAGGAAATAAGTATAAATTCATGTAAACTAAAATGAATATTGCATGTAAGTTCCGATTATTTGTTTATAGCTCGAGGTGTAATGTGTATATATTAGACATTTCAAAAGAAGCAAGCCAGATACGTAGGACGATAATTGATGCTCCAAAACCCTATCTTAACATTCTTTGTTTAAGATCGGTGAAAAAAAGGTTCGCTTTAATTTCGTTAATGGGAAAGGGGATAATTCACTTTCGTGTTCGTAACATCATTTTGTTACTGTCAAAATTGTTCTGACCGTCCAATTTCTCGATTAATCTTCCAATTTTAAAAGTTGTTGAGTTAGTTCGCCTGGAACCCTTTCAAATCAAGGACAATGTAGTCTAGAATTTAGTTAGACACCAGTGTATGTCCTTTAAACAATTTGCTCCGTAAATATCCATGCATTGAGAATGCATCTTTTATTGCCCTTTTCATCAATAGGCTTGTTAGTAATACATCAGTTGAAAAAGTTGACAGAAACCACAAAAGGAAATAAAAATTTCCGCCAAAACCATTAAACCTATTTCATGTTCTATCTTAATATTAAATCAAAATTAAAACCTAGTTTATTTTTGGCACAGAGGGTTTCTCCTTTACTTGTAAATTTAACATGGCAATAATGTTCGTCATAAAGCAGAGAATCATACTTTATTAAATCTTGTCAAAGTAATTAGTGAATAAAACACAACTTTCTAAAAGATTTTAATTATTTTTCTCTGGGTCGCGATTGGCTAACTGATTCTGAACTGTATGTGTAATGCACAACTTTAAAGTGACATTATGCGCATCTTACTGCACATACTGTATTTTTGGTGACAGTTTTATAAAAGCAATTTTATGTCTTCTTGACGCCAGTTTGTTTAGTCACTCGAAGTTCATTTGTAGCATAGAACTAGCCATTGAGCTTTTACTATAAGGCCAAACAGTACTTAACTACTATAACTACGAACACCTTTTGATTGATATTGTCTGGCAGAGCCAGGTCCTGCCAGACGTTTTATTTTCAAATATGTATTCTAATAATTTCATAGAATAAGATTATCAGATCAAGTTCAAATTAATAATGATACAAAGTTGGACAATGAAAACCACCTAAAACAATTGTTAGATTTCAGCATGAATAGGTATAGATGCCAGGAGGGAGGTTGGGGCGGATAGGGAAATAAAATGTAAACGATACATTACAAATCCAAACCAATGTTCCGGGTACGTCTTTTTCTCTGAGTGGGCGCTTTCTTGAATTAACTCAAAACCACGCGAACCTTTGAAGTCACGCTAATACAAGTTAATTGGCCTTACGATTGGTCGAGATCTGAGATGCTGCGAGCTTGCTGCTAATGGATTACATGATATGATGCAGAACTGACCACGGTCACGCGTAAATATAAGCTTGGCAGGGATTAAATTTATCATAATCTGCATCTGACCTATATATGACAAAGCACTAGGAGTAGTGGGTGGCTATCTATTCCCATACATGTATAATGCATATCAGGTTTTAAGTACACTGCTATCTGCGAAACATATACAAATTTATATACAATATAAATTATGATTTTTGGTTGTTGTACATTTAAATGTGTTAAATTAATGATTATGCCGCATTAGTATTTGAAATTGGTGCTTTAGATATAAAACAAATCGGACTGATAAAATGATAGTTGATTGTGTCGTTGTTGATGTTGGTAGAGATTTCGGCAGTGGAAGGGAAGCAACTCCTGCATGCAGTTGTTTTTTTCTTAAACTGACTC